>JASCZW010006693.1:0-85660 GCA_034211315.2 Aedes japonicus
AATTTTCAAACATGGGTGAGAATAAAGTTTTCAAATATGGTGGTAATTCTAAAGACTTTTGAAGCACAGTTTATGAATCTAACACAATTTGAAATTCAGTTACTTCTATTGTCTAGACATAGAGAGTGTCAAATATGACTGTTTTGTATGAAAACTGTAGATGTATTGATTATATTGGCCACCACTGTTTACTAGAACTTTTTCAGCCAAAATAGAACCTTGATTGAAAATCAAATCCTTTAAAGAAATCTTAAGTATAAATGTTAGACAACTGTTATAATAAATGCGAAGTGAATTTTGATAAAATCTGATATACAGATTTTGCTGTTGAAATCTATATCGACAACTACTGGCACTGAAGTCAACCCTCAATAAATGTTATGATTTCAGAAACTACCTGATTACATGTTTACCTTGCTTAACCTAAGTAACAAATTCAATTTTAAGGTACACTTGAAGAAGCCAAGACTCATTTGATAAAACCACGCATAAAACTAGATATTCTACATAACATCGATAAAACAGCCATAAAACCCTCTTTAAGTTCCAAAAGGCCCATACTACAGGAGGTTCTCAAGACTATTTCCTACAAGGTTTGCTTGAAACTTGATAGTTTTATCGGTGCATACTTGTAATGACATTCAAGACATACTTAGAACTATGATGTAAAACCACCACAAGTTTTGATAGTTTTATAACTCTCCTCTTTAAGAACACTTTCAGTCTGTCACAAATATGCTTTGACGTATCCCATTTTTCGATTCGTTCTGCAGAATGGGGACGTTTTCTTTGTTTGGCAGTTGAGTGGAAGCTACTATATTTCTCTTCCAAAGTGGATACGTTATGTAAATTCAATTGTCAAGGTGACCATAAATGCATCTGTTTTTTGCCTGCGTTTGATGAACTTTTCATGCGAAATTCAGTTTATTGGTGTTTCATAACATAAAAGTTCGAAAATTTCAATGCGCCTCTGAATTATTGCTGTGAACATTGACTTATTTAAAAAATAAAACAAATAGTAGAAAATTCAACTATTAGGTGAATAGGCTGATAAATGTTAGATCTTGAATAAAATTGTGTCTTCAATCCATTTTATGTCTCAAAATGTATTTTAAACAGCATTGTTTGTTCTGTACCATTGGAAAACTGAGAGTTTTGTTGCATACTTATGAAAATGGCTACCATTCCGAGGAATCCAGAATAGCCACGCTCCGCCATTTTTTCAATGGTTTTATCTAAAACTTTCATTGAACGCAAATCCAGTCCTCTATACGTTTCTGCACAAGACTAACAAGATTTTTTGAGGAGCGCGAGCAAGTTCATCTTATGTTGTTCTATCTCTTGAAAAAGATGAGTAACGCTTGAATAAAACTTGTTTGAATTGCCTCAAGGTAAACAATTTTTTCGTACGATAGCCATAAAACCAGTGTGAAAAAGGCACATCATAAACAAAGAAAATGTGAACGTGCAAATCAAAAGTGCCTATGCATAATTGATTTTCTTAGTCATAATGACATGCTTGCAATTTATTGTTCTTATTCACCAGCGGAAGTCGATAAAAAACAAAAAAAAAATTAACTTGAATTTGCTAACAATGGTTTTGGGAATAATAAACAGATAGCAATATTGCCTCTATGGCGGAAAACATCAGTTGAGCGAAACATGATTTTCCTTCATGATCTAGATGCTAAAACCTAACGTCGGATGAGAGGCGGCACAGTGTAGTAGATCACTGAGAGCAATACCAGCGCACCACTTCCGACTTTAGATTTAACGGTGGTGGACATACGATAACGGACAACTGGCATACGATAACATACGATACGATACGACATACGATAACGGACAACTTGCACAACTGGCATAAAATCAATAATCATGAGTTATGATCCTCGGTTTTCAACTGGCGACACATTGCACCATTTAATTTGATTCGTTATAAAAAAATAGGACGCATAACGCATAGACCCTTCTGATAAGTATTAGTCTCAATAGGCTGCGAATCCAATGGAATCTAGCGATGGTAAATAAAAAAATTGTCGTTGGTGGCTGAGATGAAGGAGTATTCAATATATTGGATAGGTTTTTATTGAATTTCCGCTTGAACGATCCACTATTTTACATTTTCTTTCACCTATGGGCGTCCATTGTCCAGTTTGTTTACTTTTCACATAACGTTCTTTCTCAAGAGTATGTGCTCTTATTCGAAATCAAATGTTTCTAAGAGCGTTTTATGGCAGCATTTTCCAGATACATTTATCTTAAAGAAGAATGTCATAAAACTTTTACAAAACTTTTATCCGGTTTTATGAAAGTTGCGAAACGATGTCTTGATAGGGGAATCAAGTATCTTATAAAATTATTTATAAGGTGAATTACACTTATAAATGTAGTTTTATGGAGGTTTCTTCAAGTGTTTTTTAATCACTCTTAAGAACTGTTGATCAATTAAAACCACCTTAACATGGAAAATGCCCTGATAAAACCAGATGATCTCCATAATGCTTTGATAAAACTACCATAAAACATGAATAAAACCAATTTGAAATTGAATTGTTACTTGGGAAAGCTACATTTTCGAAAATATTATCGTTAATGAATAAACTTCTATCTCCATATTTTGCTTATGGACATTCGTTAGCTTCGAAACTTTTAATCAATGTGGGGAGTCTATACTCTACTAAATTGTTCATACAAGAGAAAATAATACCGTGAATTCTAAAATGCGCTTATAAGCAAAACTCATTATTTTAAAACCTTTTTGAATAATAAAATTAAAATACGCACACAGAAAAGTGTTTCAAATCTTATGTTTCAACATAACAGGCTCTACATTTAACTGTCGCTATTATTTTAGTTATGAGTCTAGAGGTTTTAATATTAATACAATTTAATTATTAGAATTTAGAATTGTTTAGGGCACAGGCGTAGGGCTTTTGTTAAGCAGTATTTCGAAGCAAACGCATTAAAAAAAAAAATAGTAGTGTATATATTCAATGATTGGGTTTCCGCCAAAACATGCTGTTATGAGGATCAGCATACGACACCTTACCGGGTTTCTCTGCGAGGTTGTTAAGTAAACAACGACAAGAAAAACCACTACTGGTAAAAATGAGAAGTTGTGTTTTCAAAAACCTCTAATTGGCTTCCATCATATGTATCTTTAGGAGTGTAAAACAGAGATTTCACATCGCAAGAACCATAATGTGCCTTTGACGGTATTCTGAGCACGATCAAGCACGTTTGTTTCAAAATACTGCTTGGCAAAAGCTCCTATGCTCAATTTCAAACTAATTTATTCAATTACATAACCCGCTTGCAGCGCTGTAGGACCTATCGATACTTTCTCTTCACATCTGGTTCTAGCAAATGGATGTAATGTTGATATATCGGAATTCTCATGGATCTAATGGTCGTTAACTATGGTTTTCTTGATATATGTACCTGAATTTTTATCCTATAAGGTACAGTAGGATAAAAGAAAAGTGTGGGAAGATACGGTGCACTTCTACTCTTCAGAAATAGTTACTCGTTCAAACAATTTCTGGAGAAAGAAAGTGCAAAAACAATAAAACCCCACAATTCCTCAGAAATTATGAATAGTGTTTCATTTCAAATTAGAAATATATTAGGAAAAAATTCTGGGGGGGCCTACAGAATCCTGGGGGGGCCTGGCCCCCTAGGCACCCCCAGTAGTTACGCCAATGCTCTGATTGTTGTCTAATAGTGCCAAGATGTTGTAGATGCCGGAACGGGCGTATCAATGTGCGTTTTCGACTCGGCGGGGTGCCGTTCTTTGAACGGAGTTGCTTCACTGTTTTTGCATCATGGTTAGAGTTCGACTGATAGAGCTGTCAAATTTTGTCTGCTGACTCATGGGCTACTATGATTGATGCTGCATGGGTAGTTTCGTCAGTGCGGGTAAAGGTGAAAAATCGACAATTTTTGTCAATTTTTTTTTAAAGCAAACGTTAATCGATTGAAGTACGCCAGGTTAAACAAAAGCGTGATTATATTGAAAAAAAAACATAAGGTAGGGTAAGGGGGTTTAATGTTAGCCTAGCTCCTTCATTCGGCCTATGTACCAAACGTGTCATTAATTTAGCGATAATCAACAAAATCATGTTGCTATGAGCATGATAGATGTAATCCGAAGCAATTGAGACAATATGAATCATCTTATAGTTGTTCACTTCCGCGTAATTTTCGGTTTCTTGAACTTTTGGGGCATCATGATTTCACTGGTTATGCTGAACAGAAGATCTACACGATTTCAAGTGATCTAAATTTGGCTTAATTGAATCGATAAAGCAAGTAATGCAGTCTGGATGTGCAGAACATAGTTACACGTTACAAACTAACTGTTCACATAGTTAAAATAACAATGATTTTACAAGAAAATTGTAGACCCATATTGGGGTACATAATTTTTTGTATGTTCCCAACTATGGCCTGTTGTATCAATAACGTAGATTCTACGCCCCAACAAAAAAAAAAAAAAAATGTTATTTGTAAAATTTCAAGTGGAAATGCATGAATTTGCGGTTGTTTATATTCAAGTGGCTCATCTAAACACAAATCGAAGAGACAAAATCATTGTATAGTGAATTATAATGTTTTAATTATTGAATGGCTGATAAATCATATTGGTAGTTGAATCTCGCTTACAGCTTAAAAACTTTATGAGTTATAATGAAAAATGTGATCGATGGTTGCATAAAAGGCTGAGTCAAGGGACACATCCCCTACATACATTTATCGATGATCGCAATGCGAAATCAATTTACAATTCAATTTCGAAAATCATCGACCAAGAAGCGCGGTCTGCCACAAGGTTTTCCAGCGACGCTTTTCTTACTGTTTGTTAATTTGTATTTGCTGCTTCGTCTGTTATAATTTCCTAATTGACGGATATTGCCATCTCTGGGTGATTGAATACCAATGATGAATCGTAGAGCCTTGGATTGACCGATTGAAGAAGTTTCGAAGTTGCATGGTTCACAATATGCATTTACCATTGCTGCTGCTTAAGACGTGAAATCACCTGTCCAGTTTTCGACATGTCCGCCGGCCATTCGCATGGGAAATGGCTTCGTACCTTGCCTGCCTGTCGTTGAAGAAGATTGTTCCAACCGGATCGTTTCCTGTATTCCGTTGGCTGAAGATTCGATGATTTTCTCGCTGCAGTCAGTTGTCGAGTTATTAGTACGAGACACTGAAGAAGTCTGCACATTGTAGACGAAATACGCGTATCTGTCAAGATAAGCAAAGGTAGTTGGAATTAAATGGAAAATACTAATTTTTCTTCTAATTTCTAGTTAAAAAAAAGAGGCTGTCATCAAATTTGTTAATACAAGAAACCTTGCTCGATTTTAGCTGATGCTGTATTTGCTGTATCATTATAATATTCTCACAAAAAAAAAGTTTTCTCACAACAACACATAAGGAGACGATAGTTACAATAATTTCTACGTTTTGCATTGTTTGTTTTACCTTACAATCATTTAGTACTTTCTGCGATATCTACTTTTTTTTCCTTCGTATTTTCGAGTCTGTGGCTATGGTTATCATCGGGGTATATTTAGCATTGACCAATACCTATGGCAAGAAGGGTTCTTCCTTCCGCCCTAGGCAGGTTAGCACTGGTTAAAAGGAAGCAATTAAACACACGAACCTATAATAATGACGATTACGAATCCATACTTATTGGGCAATGGAGAGAGTCTTGTTGCGCGTCTTCGTTTCAAAACCGGAGAAAGGGCAGACAAAAAATGGCAATGAGCGCACGGTTCTACTTTCTATATGCAATTGAGGAGTTAATCTTTAAATTCGCGACAAATGTTGCAGGAGATTACACGGCCAACATGGTTGCCAACCGTTCTATGACAAAGTGGAACGGCAGGGAGAACCAGTTCAAGGTGGTGCTGGCGAAGATTCCCATCGATTCCGGGTACTGGTGGGTCAACAAGGCGAGGAGGGCGGTTATTGAGCAAAGACCGGCCGTGAAAAGGATGAAGAAGGGAAGTTCCTTTTTGGGATAGACAGAAACTTCGTGGAAAGCGGGCAGCAATTCCCGATCGGCGCATTCCGTACATGTTGGGTATGGATAGAACAGGTGACCACGTTCCAAAGGATGCGGAAGCATTCGGAAGGTCCCCTCCCAGGTACAGTGCAGTAGGTTAAGCGCCCCTTCGACATTCTTCCAGTGCTGCAGATGGAAGAAGGCATAGGCCAAGGCTTCCGAGTCTCCACGTTTCAGGATATGCTCCGGAGGCAAAATAAGTTGTTTCATCTCCAGCAGATATTTGGGTACGTGGGGGTTGAATTCTACTGCTCGATGAATAGCTTCGACTGCGCTCATTTCCGCCGGGGTCAGACCTCGCTTGGACGCTATATCGGGTGAGAATTTCTCTGCAACGACACGGGCCTTCAGCAGAGCCGCCGTGTAGCAGATTGTCGCCGATTTTGGCAGTGAAATATCGTCATATTTGGCCAACACTGCTTGGCAGTCTGCATAAGCTTGCATCTCTAGCAGTGCTTCCAATAGATTCTCGTGAATGTTGAGCACATTCATTATTGGTGGGATTTCCTTAGTGAGATCCCGGAACATTTTCACCGCTTCCTTTAACTTACCTAACTTTCGGGCACACATGGCCAGCCGTCTCTTAATGTAAATAAGTACGTTTGTGTCCCTTCGGAAGATACCCTCCATAATGGGACCTTGATGTTGCACTGCTTGAGATTTTTTGTAATTCGCGTCCGCAACTTTCAGCGCCGTTCGAAGGATCCGCTCCGCCTCCAGAATGGTGGTTGCTTCTTCCTCGGCCAGCAAAATGTATGCCGGCGCACAGTTCGGGTTGATTTCGATTGCATTGTTGGCAGCTTTGATCCGTACGACTGGGTTTCGTTCGCGCCATGCCGTTTGCATGATTTCGTATTCCGCCTTTCCAGCATCACCTTAAATTGACAAAGTCGTTTAATGTGACTATTAAGAATAAAACGAATTAATAAGTACCTTCGCATGTGAAAAAAGTCTGATGGTCCTGCGCCGATAGATTCATATCGTAGAAGGTAAGCGGCTCTTTTTGGGTGGCCCAGTAGAATCGCTGGTACTCCGCTCCTCGTAATAGATTTAGCGGATTACGCCAAACCTTGCACTCGGGCATGTTTTGCGTTGTCGGAGTGGTGCTGCTCGTAACATTCTCTGTAGACGCTTCTCCCCCTCCGATCCACGGACTGATGTGATTAATAGAAACTTGCTCTGTAAATGTTTCATAAATAATCAATGTCTTCCTTGCCGTGTCCAATAAGAGCGAACAATCTTACCAATAAAAGACGTTCCATACTTGCGGAAATACCACCATTCAAAGATCAGGATCAACCCGGAGATCAAGCTGGATGTGCCGGTAAGAGCCACGTAAAACTTTGGAGTCACTGCGAAAATACAAAGGTTGTTGAATGAATTCTTGTTTTACATTCCGAGATAATTCACTTACGTGTACTGAGAAACACGGACGAATCCCACATATTGCAGCGGCCTACCGGGCGGAGGCCGGAGATTTTGCTTGCCTCTTTTTTTCTTATGGATCCGTTGTTATCGGCACTGAAAAATAATTCCGCAGCCACCGGTCAACCAGGTTTGTTGTTAATTAACGATCAATTGAAATTCTTCGTGAAAGTAACCAATTTCAGAATTATATTCTAATCAAGCACATCACACTCCGTAAAGTGATGGAAGAAATGCAAGAATGCAACTATTGAACTTTTTTTTTGTTTTCACTTCGGAAAGTGTCAGCTGCTGGATGCACTCAGAAAAAGTGCATCTGCTTGAGATGTGGAGATGGATTTTGGTGGGATGCGGCGATTCACCAAAAAGGCCTGGTCAATTTGTCAGGGTTGCCAGGTGATACAAAAAGTCATTGAATTTTACCCGGCTAAAATTAACTGTGCATTGAAAACCAGCTGGGTGCCTGAAAAAAAAAATTCTCATAGATTCACAATGATATGAATTGTAACCATACAATAGAATCTATAGTATCTACTATTAATATTATTGACGACAATAGGAGTTATTGTTTCCACAATACAATCTCATGTAAAATGAGACATTGACAATAGAAAACTGGGGTTGTTATTGACCAGCCTTAAAGGCTGGTTTACAGTTCGGAAAAAGCATCACGGGATTTGGGCACCTGTGTGTTTTAAATGGAGCCTGGGATTTGAATTCCCGTAGCGGGAATCAACTCTACACAAAAATTACAGTTTTCCTTAAGTGTAAACCTATTCTCGGGATTTACTCCGGGAAATAAAATTCATCTCTACACGCTACTTCTTTGGCGGGTACAAATCATTCCGATTTGTTTCCGGACTGATTGTGCAAGTGTGAACTCGAAAAAGGAAAAAAAATATTAAAATGTCAGAACCGAGTTCGGAAACAGTTTTTTTTTATCGATTTTGAAGGGTGGAGAGGGGCTTTGGGAAAACGCGAAAATCCATACAAAAAAAAAATGGATGGTCCATACTAAAACCGTGACAAGGAGGGGGGTGTGGGGTAATAAAAGTCACTTTTTGCGTGACATACTTATTTTGATAAAGCAAAACTCGAAAAGATTTGTGATAAATCTGGTGCGGTCTTCAAAACTGTCCGTTTTTCAATGCTTCCTGCAAGAAAAAACTTACAGATATGTAAATAATACGCAAAACTTGCTTGTCACTGAGTGTGGAGAAATGTGGAGAAACGACATCTGGAAAATTTCCCGAGGCAAATCCCGAGCGAAATCCCGTTTCCAAATCCCGTGATGCTTTTCCCGAACTGTAAACCAGCCTTTACTCGGTGACAAACTAGCGGAGGAGACTAAAGGCCCAAACGCAATGTGGACGGAAACGGAACGGAAACGGCAAGTTTGACAGTTGTCGCAAATGACGCCGATATGTCCAATTGAAATCAACTTGGATCTAATCAGTTTTCTATCCGACTTGCAAATTTAGTTAAATTGGGCTCTTTCACTGCCGTCGTCGTTTCACGCTGTTCCGCTTCGCCATAAAAGTTACCTTAAAATTTTTAATTTTTCCGAACAAATTAGAGTCAATAACTATTATTTGTATTGTTTCACAATTGTTGAAAAGCCTAGCATGTGGAGTGAATAGTATATCTATTGTAGTGATAATATGCATTTTTCATTTATCTGATTCATGAACAATACGATTCATGGTTGAAAACACTGTCCAGCTTTGCGAATCTCGTATGGAAATAAAATCTTCATCGATATAATTTATTCATATATGTTTTGAAACTGCAGAAAACCTTAATATAATTTTAAATTACTCAATTCTACTTGTAAACTGTTGCTTTCTATATTCATTGTAATATTTTCCTAAAACATAACTCACTGAAGCACTTTTAAAACCCTCGGTAAAAACCTAAACCCTGAAGTCTAAACCTTGGTAAAACTGACAGTTGAGCTTCTTGAAGGTTTCCTATAGTGATCAACCTTCAATTTTTATCGTATGTCTCGGTAAAATAATACCGAGATTCTCGCCGAAGCTTGACATTTGATAAAAGTTTGGTTTAACGAGGGCTCCGGAGGAATTCAACGTCGAAGCCGTTTCAAGTGCTTACTGAAAGATACGAAGAGGCAACGGGTCCAATTGTCCACGTAAAACCGCAACGTTTCATCACAGACAAACAGACGTAACACTAAGAACAAATTGCCTTACAATACATCGTCATCCATTTAAATTTAAATACGTATAACACTAGCGCTATCTGACGGTCGCTCTGCTCATTTCATTTTCAACCATGGTTGGTTGTCTTGCCTGCCGCAACAGTTGCTAACAAGCGTGCCCATGACACACGCGCACATTACTTCAGGCTCGCTCGACTCAATGAGGTCTATACAGGTGGAGAAGAAGTGGTTAAATTGTATAAGAGTAATGCAAAATACTACCATTGTGTTCGTGAGATGATGCACAGCCTGTTTTTGTAAACATGCGTGACAAGACAGCAAAATCACAGAGATGGAGAATGTTTATTTTCGGTAATTGATATAGTTTTTAAAAGGTTTCGGCTGAAAAATGCCTCTTTGTGAACTTAAGGGATGCGGGAAAAAACTTAACTTGCTTTGTTATCATTTGCTTGTTTTTGGAGTTTTACGTCACTACCCGAAATCATGGATTGTTTACACATTTTTCGTTACTAATCCCACCAAACACCCTGCGCTTCGCCACCTGTATAGACCTCATTGCGCTCGACTGTCAATCGTTTGTTTTGAGGCAAGTGAAGCAGGTTCGTAGAAAAGTAAAAATAAGTGGAAAGTTAGTAAAAAAACCTTAAAAAACAGTAAGTTCAGTGTAGTTTGGAAATTGTTCCAAAAAAAACCGGAAAAAACAGCGGAAATAACAGTGAATCTCTAGTGCACAAAGTGGTCCCGACTAAAATACCACCAGACAAGAGCCGAGGTGTATACAGATACCCTATCGACAAATTGGTGAAAACTTGCGGAAATCTCGAGTTTATAGATTTGGTAGTTTTCAGTTACGACGTCCACATTCGTGCAGATGGAATCAACTAGCTTCTATGGTCTGTGTGTGTCTGTGATTTCGTTGTCGTATCTGATTTGCGTATGCATGCGCTCGGGATGTTGCTTAAAAATATGCAACTGTGCTCGAACCGGAGTGAATTTTCGTGGTCAGTATCAATGACAAGATTGGATTTAGTTGGACTTCAGGATACAACTACATTGTGGCACATCTCGTGCCCTATATAGAGCACTTGTATGTAACACATGACATTAGACGCGACACTTTGTTGCCATACTGAAGAGCAGTTCAATTGATTTGCATGAGTTAGTTTTCTGAGTTTGAACTGCAACGGAAATATATTGATGTGTTCTATATTGTATTCTTTACATTCTGGTATTACGGTTATAAGAAAGTTAAAGTAAATGGCCCAAGTAATACACAAAACATCTAATGTATTATGAACGTATTGCAAAACATGTCAAGTTTTTGGCGATTTGTATCTCTCGTCTTGTTGAATACAAGCTGTATTGCTTGGGGAATCCTGGTGAGTGTGAGCTTTTTAGTGGAATACCTTTAACTAAAAAATGAGAAGAAAGATTAGTAATTTCCATTTAATTCTAACTATCTCTATTGCTTATCTTGGCAAAAAGGCATATTTCGTCTACAATGTGCAGACATGTTCAGTGTCGTGTACTAATTCTAGTAGTCGAGTAATAGTACATGACACTGAAAAAGTCTTTTCATTGTAGAAGAAATACGCGTGTATGTCAAAATAAGCAATAATTTCCATATAGGTCGTTTGACCATGATCATTGCCGGTGCAAAATCGCTATATCAAAAGCTGGATAGTCAAGAAGAGAATTTATCTAGGGGAGAGACAACTTAATCTTGCATTAATTTTAATGCCAATACTATGAGTCTTAGTGAAAATAATAAAATTATAATATCATTATACGGTATTATGACATCATAATCTGTCAATACAATGCTGTTATTTTATTAACAGTGTATAGTTATCGCGCCATAATCAGCTGTTCCGTGTAAAAAGGTAAACATTGAGACGAAACACAAACACCATTATACATTTCCACATCTCACGAATACCAATACGCCACGGACAATCTGTCAAACTAACATGTACACTCCAAAACGAATTTACTCTAAATCACATTATTGTCAAGATTAATATTTTAATCTTGAATTAGTGTTACAGGTATACATCTATAGTACGTACATTAACTTCATCACTTCAAATCAAAATTGCATAAAAACTACTGATTAGAATAGAAAACTAGTACAACCAAAAGAAAGAGCAGAAGTTTTTCTTTCTTTTGGTCTTTCTAGTTTTCAGATGCAACCAGCAGTTTTTATGCAATTGCAATTTTGAAGTGAGAAAGTTGATGTACGTACTATCGAGGTATACCTGTATTATAATACGATTTAATGCGAACATTAAAGATGTCTCCCCCCTAGAAATGGATATAGTTTTTGGCTCAGGAAGTACCAGCACATCGTTTCCATGCTCGGTCCCAAGGTTAATGATTCGTCCCTAATAACGTAACTCACACAAACATACACTCAAACATTGTGTCAAAAACAAAGCCTTTTCAAGTATCTGGTACTAGGGCTAGCAAATGTCATTTTCAATGAAAAATCACATACGATGTTTACTGACACATACCTGACAATCTCTTCGGGTGAGGAAACGACACTCAGGCAAATAAACTTAAGAATTTCATAAGGTTCAATTTATGAACGGAGCTTGGGAATTTCATAAGGCTGCCCTAATAAATTTCTAATGGTTATTTTGCTTAACGACCTATTCTGGTTAACATCCAAACCATATGCGGTGTAGTTGAACCATTCGCGTTATTGTTCGTTTAAAGTAAATTTTTATTAGGGTGACTTATGAATGCATTTGGTTTTACACGACGTTGTTCTTGTACGACTTTAAAATTCCCTGTTTGCAAGTGTTGATATATACTTGTGATCAAGTCACTAAATCCATAACCTCAACGTTCAAGGTTTGAATCCAGAGGTTGCTTCATATTTTTATTTTTTTAATACCGTTATATTTCATAAGGCAAATTGATGAAATTAAAACGAATTTCTTGTGGCAAATAATCATAATGCAATCTATGAATATCTTAAGTTTATTTCGCTGGGTGGATGATTGAGATTTCTTCAAAATGTCATCACGGCTGTGATTTGATCATCGCAATTACAAACAGGTTTGATGATATTAGTGTTACTTCGACGCAAACATTGAAATGCATGTTTCACTCTACCGATTACATTTGATTGCTTGAATAATTTTGTATAGATTAGTTAGAAATTAAGGAGTCAATATCGTAGGAGGAAAAATCTCATGACTAAATTGTGGTTGAAGAATGATAAGAGAGCTCATGATAGTTCGTTTCTTCTCGGAATAGTCAAATGGCCAGTAATAAGCCGCATGACGGCCGTGATATTTACCAGCGGTGATCTGGTAGCTCTGCCTTCCGTTGAAAAAACGACCCAGTAAAATTCTGATGTGTACGCAGCCAAAAGTTGACAGTTTACTGAGTTCCTTCGTTTTCTTTTGTTTTGTGCTATCGTCTCCTCGGCTCGACAGTAATCAGTGCTGTAAGTGTATTTTTTCCCTTTAAACGGATATTCAAGATTTACATGCCGCAAAATTAGCAAAAAATAATTGAGTATTATTAAATGAATAGAAGGCCTTCTGTTTCTTTTAAAAAGAATGATTGCCCGTAATAAAAGTCCACATTGAAATGCCCCACAATGATTTTCGGACCCGCAATGATTATTTTTGCTTCAATTATTATAAATTCTTACCACACTGGCCCGGTTTACTTCGCGTTTTGTTTTGCTTTGCATTCGCTTTTCTTGTCTACGCTTTGTTTACGTTTACACTTCGGTTTCTCCGTACAAAACAAAAACAAAAAAAAAAAAGATGCCGCTTTGATTGTCTGCCTCTCGCTCATGTGCATGATAAGCAGCGGAGTAAAGAGTGAGAAAGCTGCTTCCAAGGAAGCAGACGAACCTCGGTTGTTGTTGTTTGCCTCGTTTGTTGCTTCAGTCAGTCTTTTGAGATCCGTTAGCTCGTACAGACGTTTGTTTTCGTATTTGTGGTGGTTTTAATCGTTTCGGTGTGATCCCCGCTCGCGCGCGCAATATCTACCCTACCATCTAGCCCCGGTATCACATTCCTCCATTTCCGTCGGTGAGGTTGTTGGTTGTGTGCTCCAAAAACAGGCAAAAAAGCACCAGTTCAACAGTTTTGTGCAATCTGTCGGGTTTTTTTTTTCTCGCTCTTCTTCGACGCGGTTATTGCGCTGAGGAAAGCTGAAAATTATTGGTAATCAAAGCAAAAAGAAGGGAGGCGATATAAAATCCTATCGGGTCGGTTCCAATAAATTCGAGTGAAGTGCGAATTTTCAGAATCAGCGCCTTTGTTGGTTATCACAACGAGAAACAAAAAAACCCATTCTGATTGTGTTGAAAAAAAAAGGTTTTATTTTGCAGTTCTTCATTTTTCCGGGTTTCGGTGTTATCAAAATTCACGTTGTTTCCAAGCAATATTGAAAAGTAAGAATAGGTTTTAAGTTTTAACGATATAAATCGATCCGCTCTGCGAGTAGTTTTAGCTAGAATAGGTTTAGGTGTTCCCTAAACTCAAAAGGAAAATTTGCCCTTGAACTTTCTTTTTCTGATGCGGTGTTGTTCTTCATTGTATTAAATATATCGAGCGAAACGCGAAGGAATCCACACAAAAAAACAAGGCGCCGAGTCATTGTGTGCTTGTCTCATTGCCCTGCTGTGTGCGGTGGCTCGAAGTGGTTCAAAGTTCGCCAGTCTTTTATCCCGAATCAAAACATTGCGTGTGCCACGATAATGATGCTAGACGACGGGCCAGCATTAGAAAACCTGCTGCCTCTGGTGCTCGGTGGTGGCAAAGCTCCGGACGACGAAAAGTTCTCGATGCTGAAGCAGCAGCTGGAGAAAAATCCCGAACTGGAAGAGAAGGGCATGGCAATATCAATCACGACTTCGGAGACCGCCGCGACGCCGACGAATGGCAACATCAACAACAACAATACTCTGATTGATTCGCGAGGCTGTGCCAAGCCAGAAAGAAAGGTAAGAAGACTCTGCTCTTGTGTTTTTCTTTCAACTTTCAACATGGGAAATAACGGCGAGACTGGAGGTCTTTGCGTTTCTGGCTGAACAGAGAGATCCATCCATGTGGCGTATTAAAGCGTGGAAAACGTTATGTTTGCCCACTGTCTGGGATGGCAGAATGAAGATGTAATGGTGAGGAGCAGTTTTTACTGAGGGGTCACTGCGCTTGCATATTTTATAACGTGCATGATAGGATCAACTTGCATGATCCATTTCCTCAGAGGCATTTGAGGAACGACATTACTATACGGAGAATGTTCTTTCAAAACTACTGCTCATGGGATTATCATGTGTGCATGGAATATTCAGAACTTATGTAGGTAGGGTTACGTGATGTAATGTCGATATCCCGTTCATTCGCCCTAGGTACCAAATGTGTCATAAATTCAGCGGTAATCGACAAATCTTCGATGACATTATGGAAACATTTTCATATCTCTATACCTGTGATGTAATAATTGATCATAATTTACTGTTTTCCTAACTTCATTATACCCATAATCTTGAAACGTCCTGAATTTAACTAAATTTGATCGACATTCATTGGGATACACCCAAGATCTACAGAAAATAGTCGTAAGTTCCAAATTAAGTATGCTTACGGAAGAATAAATAATGATTTTGCATGAAAACCGAAATGTGTGTCCAATTTTAAGAACAGATTATTTTCTGTGTTCCTAACTGTGGCCTTTTATATTCATTCCACGTAAATCGTAAATTATGATCAATACAAATTGTCTATTGTAATCTTTTGAATGTTTTTTATTTTTGCACTGTCGCGATCATTCAATTTTATGTTTACGGACCGCTGCTAATTATATGTATTTGTGATGTACTGCTAAATAAAAACGTTTGTTCACGATGAAAACTGATTTAAAGTGCATATTTTGCGTTGTAAAATTGGTGGAAAACCTTTGTTTCGGACAGGGATGCCAGCTATTTTTTTCAAATATCTGTGATAAAAAATTGAAATGTCTGGGAATGGCTTTTTTTGTTTTTTTTTTGTTAGAATATTAGACTTCTTTCAAAGAAAAGACGTAATAAGATACGAGTTATGTCATTTTCGCTATTTCTGTGATTATGTCAACATGTTTGCATCTATTTCTTGGATTGTATGCAACCTTACACTTTTGTTTCATACTTTTAAAGTGACATTGAAGCCTTCGCATTCGCACAGATAACACAATTTTCTATAGTTTTTTTTTCCTCTGTAACGTTCTTTCCAGTTTTGTATTTTAATATCACAACTTATTTTTCATTTGATAAATTCAACAGATTTTTTTTGATTCAACAATAACCATTGATTAACAGAGTCAATTGTTACATAAACTATAAAGTTGAATTCAAAATTTTTATTTTTATTTCATTAGTAAAAAAAACTACAATGACACTAAAACGGGTTTTTTTGTAGATTAGGTCAAAGGCTGTCATTTTCGATTTATATATTTGTATGGGGAAGGGAGAGTTCTCTTACTATCATAAGAACTTTCCCCGCCCTAAAAACCTATCCATACATTTTCACGCTGATCGGTTGAGTAGTATTCGAGTTTATCTTTATATGTATAGATTCGGTTCATTTTATATAGATTTAAAGGTTCTCGGAACTTTGGAAGCATTCTCGAAAACTTTGTGGATATATTGATAAACTTCTCGGATTTTTTTACTCTTCTCAGCTAAACTTCAGGGAAATTTTTTTTCTGATCAAATCTTCCAAACGAGGTGAGATGGAAAGTTAGGAATTGTAATTCATGCATGAGTGTGTGCCCTCATAGTATGATGTGAACGGTTGGGCAGATTGTGTGTACCATATTTTAATAGGTGTCATCATCACTCAGGATCATCAATGTCATTATGGTCATATGAATGATTTTTAATGAAAGATTCTTCGGTTAGTCAGTGATTATTTCTTAAATTTCAGGGAAACTCTCTCTTGATTTTCTGCAAGGCTCTTTGTTAAAACTCTGGGAAGTTTCCTCCTGAACTTCAGGCAAAATTTCTCGTGAAGTTCTTGGCAGTCACTCCTTATTTTCTACAAAATTCACATTTAAGAACCCAACCTTACCTTCCAGAAACCTTTGGTAAGTTTTTTCCTGAACATAGTTACTTTCTACCCTTCTGATAAGTCCCATCCTGAGCTACGAGGAAAGTTTCTACAAAACTTTAAGAAAGTACTCTCCAGAATATCTTGGAAAATCTTCTTAAGTTGTTAGAAGCTGCTGCCTGAACTTCTGAGAAATTCTTTTCCGAACTGCCGAAATAGTCTCTCCTGAACTTCAGGGAAGTATTCTCGTGAACTGCAGGGAAGTTTGTTCCTGAATTTCTGAGAAATTCCTGCTTAAACTTCTAGAAAGTTCCTCCTATACTTCTGGAAAGTTTCTTCCAGATTTTATCAAAAGTATCTACCATAACTTCTGGGATTTCGTGAACTTTGAGAATTTCTCATTCTGAAATGCTGGAATGTTCGATTCGGAACATTTTGGTCTCTTTGCAACATCTGAGAAGTCCTCTTGTGAGCCTCTGAGGAGTTTTTTACTGATATTTTTGAAAAATTCCTTCTTAACCCTACAAGTAGTACCCACTCTGGAAGGTTTCTTCCTGAAATTGGGGGAAGTTTTTTCCTGACCTTATTTTTTCCAAACATCAGATTGGTACCATCCGGAACTGCGAGGAAAATTTTATCGAAACTTTGGGAAAGCCGTCTCCATTTTTTTTTTTGGAAAATTACCTTAAATTTGTTCTTGAAGTTTTTTCCTGGACTTCTGAAAAGCGCTCTTCTGCACTTTTGGGAAGTTTTCTCCAGTATTTTGGGGAAGTTTGTTCCGGAACTATAGGGAAATTCGTGCTCAAATGCTCCTGGAAAGTTTCATTCTTTTCTCTCTATTTTGAGAATTTTGAGAAATCCTTATTCTGAAATGTTAAAATGTTCTCCTCAGAGCTTTGGAAAAGCTGCCTAGCATTTCTGGGAAGTTCCAACTAACCTTTCGAGAAGTTTCTTCCGGAACTTCAGGGTAGTTATTTCCTGAACTTGAGAGACGTTCTTTGCTCAAATTCTATGACGCATCGTCCTGAGGATTTTTTTCTGTATCTACATTAATCCAGACACCTTCAAATAATTGTAACTTTTGAAATATTGCACGTAGGAATGACAAATTTCACTGTGGTATAGCTAAGAGTCTATGATGAAAAAGTCTATGATTGATGTTTACATTTCATGTTTAGTATTCAAGATGGCGATGAAAGTAAAACAAGTGCGCGAGTGAATTTTGTACGGGCGTACGGCAAATCCTGACTTGTCAAATCCACTGTTCACGATGTGCTCAAATCATTTTCGGAACGTTTGACGGTGGAGAGGAAACCGAGAAGTGACAAAAACATTGAACGCGCTGATCCGGTCATGGACCGAAAGGTGAAAAGGATATTAACGAAAAACCCAAATCTCTCCATTCGAACGGTGACTCGTAAAATAGGGATGTCGCCTGGTTTTGTCCAAAAATCAAAACAACGTTTGGGACTTAAGTCGTATAAAGTAAAAACAGTTCCAAATCGCAACAACAAACAGAACTTGGCAGCAAAATCACGGGCTCGACGTTTGTACTGCGAATATTTGACGAAGTTTTCATGCGTTGTTATGGACGATGAAACTTATGTCCTGGAGGATTTCAAGCAGCTTCCAGGGCTGGCTTTTTACTCTGCTATGGCCAGAAATGCTACAGCTGAGCATTTCAGAACGAAGAAGGCATCGAAATTTCCCAAAAAATACCTTGTGTGGCAAGCAATTTGCACGTGTGGCAAAAAGAGTAAATCTTTCGTCACTACAGGCACAATCAACAAGGAGATCTATCAGAAAGAGTGTCTGCAGAAGCGATTGCTACCCTTCATCAAAAGTCACAAGCCGCCAAACTGCCCAGAGCTACGACCAATCGAGAGATATTGGGCTCTGATGAAGTGGAAGCTTTCTGAAAAGAAGCAAGGAATCAAAGACATCAAACACTTCCAGCAAATTTGGACAAAGACGGCTTCTACGATTTCTGAAGAGTCTGTACAAACCCTAATGGACGGAGTTAAGTGCAAAGTTCGAAAATTTTATGCAAATACCGAATAACTATGTTTTGTCTTCACGAATTGTTGAAACACTTCCCATGAATCTGAAATAAACAACTACGACGGAAATATAATGCGAAATTTATGTTTTATTCATGTTTTGAAATGTCCGGATTATTGCGGATACAGACCTTAGTGCCCTTCAAGTTTAGCTCCCATCTGAAATTTGGGGGAGTTTTTTTTTCTGAACTTCTGGGAAGTTCTATCTTGAATTTCTGGGAAAAACTCCAAAATCTCTGAAAAATTCCCAATTTCAGAGAAGTCTTCTCCCCTACACTTCTTTCTGAAGCTCTGATAAGTTCTCTCCTGACTCTTGGGGAAGTTCTGTCTTGAAATTCTGATAAGTATGATCTTGAACTTCGGTAATGAATTTTTTAAGGTTCTTCTTGTATGAACTGCTTGCTCCCAATACTTCTGAGAAGTTTCTACCTGCCCATAGGAGAAGTTTTTTCGAGGAACTCTCTAAATTTCTCAAATATGATTTGTATTGTTGTGAACCTTGATTTTCGTTGTGACTTAATAGCAAAGGACCAATATTACCGACGCTTTGACAGTAATTTTTCGCATGGGTTCTAACACGCGTGGGATTGAATACTAGCATAAGTAGGGACTTAATGTTACCCTCGGGAAGGGCGTATACGATACTTATCTACGGGGCCATTGTGTTTCCAAGTGGTTCGTTTCTTCAAGGATTTCTACTTTATATGATGCCTACGATATTTTAAAATATTTCAACAAAGCTTCTTACCGTATCTACTATACTGTTCAGATCCTCGTACGTTTTGTATCCGAACTTCAGAGAATACCTTTATTTGAAATTTTCAAAATATTTCAAATGTCTGTAAAAGTCTGCAACATAAATAAAATGTCTGCTAAATGTCTGCGTTGTTAAAAAAGTCTGCAATCAAAATGAAAAGTCTGCAAATTTACAGACATGTCTGCGAATATGGCATCCCTGATTTCGGACATTTTGCGCCCACTGCGGTGCCATTGTTGTTGTGATCAGAGGCACTGCTGAATTCAATTCAACACTCGCTACAGTTCGAAATCGGAAAAAAACACTCGTACTCTTAAAGGGTGTACGGAATCAAATTGCGACACAAACAAATATTCGGCAAAATTCGCCCGTTCAACCAATCATCTTCAAAAATAAAACATGGATATTTCCCCATGTTTGTTTCATTCAATTTCAATTCCATATGCAAATGCACGAACCTTCTTCTTTAAACTACTCAAGTTCCTGTACAACATTTGGACCAACTTTTTTTTTGCGTGGCAATTCATTTTTTCTTCATATCTTCCTTCGATTTCACTTCCTTAGGATGCTTCCGAAGTGCCTGCTTCATGATGGCCCAGTACTTTTCAATTGGCATCAGTTCCGGTGGGTGGGGTTGCTTAAGCACGAAATTGATCTCCTTAGCCTTGTACCACTCCAAAACCTTTTTCGAGTAATAGCACGTGGCTAAATCCGGCCAGAAAATCGTAGGACCATCGTGTGACCTCAGAAGAGGAAGTAGACACTTTTGGAGGCATTCCTTTAGGTACACCTGCCCATTGACAGTTCCAGTTGTCACGAATGGGGTGCTTCGCTTTCCACACGTGCAAATTGCTTGCCAAATGATATATTTTTGGGCAAACTTTGACATCTTCTGCTTTCTAACGTCCTCAGGGACATCAAATTTATGATGAGCAGTGAAAAACTGGAGCCCCGGAAGCTGCCGGAAGTCTGATTTTACATAGGTATCATCATCCATAATGAGGCAATGTGGTTTCGTCAACATCTGGGTGTAG
This sequence comes from Aedes japonicus, assembly GCA_034211315.2. Taxonomy (NCBI): domain Eukaryota; kingdom Metazoa; phylum Arthropoda; class Insecta; order Diptera; family Culicidae; genus Aedes; species Aedes japonicus. Next base: position 20,596 of record JASCZW010006693.1, read on the forward strand.
AGCGTTCGTATTCTGCCGTTCATCGCGATTAGGCGCCTTTTGGACTTTGTACGTGTGTAGTCCTTCACGTTTTATCGCATCTTGCACGAAAGTTTTGGTTAGATTCAGTTTCTTTGCCACATCTCGAACTGAACTGTTGGGATTCCTCTTGAGAGCTTGAACTACCAGCTTGTGATCCCTAACACTATACGGAGATCCGTTTTGCCACATTTTTCTTTCCGATCGATAGTTAAATGTTCGTGGTACCTATTTAAAACACGAGGCACTGTAGAATTTACCATTCCCAGCTTCCTGCTGATTGCACAATGATAGAGAACCGGATTTTCGAGGTACAAATTTTTTTTGCGCTGCTGCCGTTCTTCCGACTTCCTCTTCGTAACGATTGCACATCTGCCAGTGAAATATACACTGCGTAAACATATACACATTGAACTAATTCCACCCTAAATTTCAACTGAAAATACCCAGCGGGTAAAAAGTTGCAGCCATTTTAAAGTGCTGCAATTTGATTCCATACAACCTTTACCAGTTTTCCGAAAGTTTTGAGAAACCTCTGGTCGATTTCACAGACATTACGGACCTAATTATGGCACTGTTGCGGCAACTGCCTGTGATCATGCTTGTGACAACTGTGGCACTTCTGTTCAAACCAATGATGATCACATAGTGTGCATGGGCTCCTGTGATCAGGTTACCCACATTCGATCTGCAAAACTGATCGCTCCGTTTGTTTTCTGGATGTGCGTCTATCGGGATGTAGCTCGAGATTCGGTCTCGTGGCCCAACGTTCAGAGAATTTTAAGTAGTTCCCCAAAAACAATCGCACATTCCTTGGCAAACTAGCGAATTTAGAATACTGACATCGACTAAGAGAGCGGCATTGAGAAAATTCACTGAATATCGTACGCTTGCGCTGAAAAACCACTACGTCAGGCTCGATTATGAGTTCAAGCGAGTTAGCCGTCGATGCTACTCGTCATATTTACGAGATATTCAGTCGAAACTTATGTAGGTCGCATCCGAAGTCTTTTTGGAAGCACGTAAACGAGCAGCGCAGAGAGTCTGGCCTACCATCTTCAATGATGCTAAACAGTGAAGTCATTTCATCCCCCTAGGAGATATGCCGCCTGTTTTCCGAAAAGTTTTCCAGTGTTTTCTCCGGCGAGAGATTGACTGATGAACTCGTTACATCAGCAGTTAACAATGTGCTACTATTCTCAAGCTAGGGTGCCTCTACTTTCTCATTGCAATTAATGTCTAAGTTATTATCAACACGGTTTCACATCCGCTCGTTACACAATTTATAAATGCGAAATGTTCGGTAATTACGTTTTCTCGGAAGAAAGAACCGATCATGTTTACCTACAGACTCGAAGGACCAACAATAGATCGTGTGGATCAAGTAAAAGAGTTGGGGATTATTCTGGACTCTCAACTTTCATACAAGCAACACATCTCGTACGTGGTTGGTAAGACGTCGAGGACATCGGGCTTCATCTTCAGGATAGCAAAAAATTTATCCGACATTTACTGCGCTCAAATCACTGTACTGTTCGCTGGTGCGATCCACACTGGAGTACTGTTCTACGGTTTGGAATCCGAATTAAAGACTGTATTCGATGAAATTTGGACACACGCAATTGTTCGTAACTTTTTAGCGTGTGGGTAAAAATTTTAACTGAATGTATTTCATTGTGTTGTGTCAATTGTGTAATGAGTTTCGTGAGAATCGGTCGAGTGATTTCAGTGATGGCTTCGAATGAAGAAATAGTGCGCCAACAAATTTTGGGCACTCACCTCGAAAACCCAAACGATTCTCATCGATGGATCGGAAAACAGCTCGGAATCGCACATTCAACCGTATCTCATGTGATCAAAACTTTCAAGGACCGTAAGACAACCAAGCGGAAAAATGGTAGTTGCAAAAAAACGTTGCACATCAAATGCGGAGAAGGCCAGGATGGTATTGAACCAATTTAAGCGTTATCCCAACATTTCGATCAGGGATGATGCGAAAAAGGCGAAAGTTCCAATTTGTTTTGTGCAGAAAACAATGGAACGTTCTGGATTGCATTAAAGCCAAACAAATGCCAGGACAGGAACACTACGTCGCCACCTCTAAGTTGGCCGTTCCGGGGAGTGCACGGAAGAAGAAACTGTCGAAATTCGCCAAAAAATTCTTTGTATGGCAAGCGATCTGCAGATGTGGCAAAATGAGTCAGCCCTTCATCACCTCTGGGACCGTCAACGGACAAATCTACAAGGACGACTTCTGCCCTTCTTGATAGCCCGACACTGTTTTGGCCGGATTTGGCATCTTGCCACTATGCCCGGCCCGTCCTGGACTGGTAAAAAGATAATAATGTAACTAAAAATTAGAAGAAAAATTTGTATTCTCGTACTAATAACCGTAAATTTGCAGTGTCTCGTACTAATAACTCGACTTCCTAGTAGTAGTTCCTCGACTAGTACGAGACGCTGAAGAAGTCTGCACATTGTAGACGAAATACGCTTATCTGTCGAAGATAAGCAAAGGTAGTTGGAATTAAATGGAGAACGAAACCATTCGTCACATCCTCGAACGGAAAACGGAACCATTTGTCACATCCTCGACGAAGACAACTGATTCGACAGTGCCAAGCTTTGCAATAGGGATTAAGTATGTTTTCACTGGAGCGGAGCTTCAACAGTGTAATGGTAACTCTTGGATGCTTTGCAAGAGTATCATAGCTGGACAAAATCTTTTCAACCATTTTTTATGAGCCCGGCTAGCTCAGTTGGTAGAGCACGAGACTCTTAATCTCAGGTTCGTGCGTTCGGGCCCCACGTTGGGCACCAATTTGTAGCCTGCCCGAACGATCCGACTCTTAAGGCGTGTGGCTTAAGCGCCACTCCAGAAGGGAGACCACACGCCCAATGGAAGTTTGCCCGGTTGAGACTCTCCTAAGGGCGAGTCCATTTAAATAAAATCTTTGGATCAGACCAGCTGGCTTGCAACAAAAAAAAAACGACCAAGTGGACAACCTTAACGTCGTACGCCACTACATTCACGATAGTCACTCAGAGACCGCGGAGAGAGCCGCTCATACTCCAACCTTCATTTACCAGAGATTCCTTTTCATCATAGGCAGTCTCGACACCCGCCACTAGATATCGCACCGATCTTCAAGCGGACTATCTCTCCCCAACATACAAATTCAAACATGAGAGAACGGAATCACCAAACTTAAACGAGGATGCGAAATGATGGAAAATATCTTCATTATTAAATAGCTTTTGTAGCGCTAACAGAAAACATTTATTGTTGTATTGTAATTTTCACATCGTATTATAGTATTTGTTTGTCCCTCTCTCCTTCTGTGTGCGATTATTCTCACTCTCTCTAAACTAACCTAGTGTGCTCAAGTGCTTGTGTTCTACTCGATGATGCGTGACGTCACAGAATCGGCAGCGCAGCTCCTTGCGAGTCTGTGCCCCTGCGCCAAACTGAATTTTAGGCGGCGTCAGAAACGGCCTACATACACGAGACCGGAAAGCGTGGCACGGAACTCGAAACTAATAATAGCGCATGACTATCTTCAGTCTTAGTCGAGGCGCCCACTGATGTGGTGGATGTGTGGCATCACATAACATGTCAAAATATCGAGTCAAAGTCTTGTGGCGTGAGGCGAACGTCGACAAGATATTTTGGCATGCTAGCAGATGTCACACCTCCGCCACATCAGTGGGCGCCTGGCCTTAGACTGGCAAAAAATCACTCCGTGGCGCCCTCACCGGACGCCACACTCCAAAGTAAAGAAGGGCTTGACTCACCAGCTGTTGTTGGCTTACGATCGATGACCTGTCGACGGGTTCGATGATCTCGATCGACAATGTGCTCAATGGCGATCAATGGTGAATTGGCGAATGGAATGGCGCCAAGTGCTATGGCGATTCGCGCGCCACATCGATGGCGATTACTTTGCCGTACCGGTATGTTGACGAACCGGCGTGAAACTATCCCCCGGAGATCCCCTCGTGTCTCCTCGAACCATCGTTGGATCGGTTCGCTTCCGGCGGGTTGACGGTGGCCGGGAAAATCCGTCCGACGGGGAGAACCGACTGCGTTTTTAGTGCGTATCAACTGCTGCGAATTGAAAAGAGGCGACTGTACTAGTTTTTAGCTTTTTCCTAATTCGTTTTTCCTAATTTTTAAACAAGAAAAACGACCACGAGCAAACGCGCACACTTCAAATTCGTTGAGATGTCACGGATAGAATGAACGAGACCGCGAATCCTCAGATTAAAGTTAGCAAACTCGGACAAACCGGAAGTCTGCCTTTTCCCAGGACCCTTCGTGTCCTATCGTGAAACTGGACATACAATGAAACTTGTCTCGTTTAGTTGACCAGCCGTCCCTTTCCTTTTTTAACTATAATTTAAATGGGCCCACCTTAGGAAAGATTTCATGCGAATGCTTGTGTTTACCTACTGCCTACCTTATGGAACTAAAATTCAAATTTCTTAGATCTAATTGATTATATACAAAATTGTACAAATTTCCTGATCGCTACAACATCCCAAGTTTACATCGAAGAATGCCTGAAAAGCGTGTATTTCCGTTCATCCGCAAGCATTGGGGCAAAGTTTGGCCAGCTACCACTACTCCAAGGTGGTTCTGGAGTAGGATGCTGCCAACAAGATCGGTTTTGTCCCTAAGCCAATTAATCCTACGAATTGCCCGGAATTTCGACTAATCAAAAAATACTGGGAAATTTCAAAGCAGCGACTTCGACGAAGCGGTAGCAATCACATCCAGCAAATGCGGGCAAAATGGAAAAAATGTGTTGATTTCTTGTCCGTTTAAATTATGCGGGCGCTAATGGGCTTCACCAAGAGGAACGTTCAAACTGGAGAAATGTAACCATCGAATGCTGTAACTTTTAAGTTTTAATAAAATGTAAAGCAACCATTAATGGACTTTTGAAACTTATTGAATCACGAATTACAGTTTTTTTTGTACGTTCCAATTAACTTCTAGTCAGCCTTTACATTCCATGTTTAGTTTTCAAGATGGCGAAGAATGATAAGCACGCGTGAGAGTGGATTTTGTTCAAACTTACGGGAATTTGAAAAAAAAAATGGATTTAACTAAATAGATCAGATGCACCGTTCAGCGCACTAAATGCGACACTATAGACTCTATATAATTAGAGCAGGATCGATTGGCACGAGTGGTCTGTCCGGTTTTGAACTGCATCGAGGTTGTGATCTGCAATGTTTAAAAATTACACAATTTCTCCATTTACTATAACTGCACGATTTCAACGAACACGTACTTATTTAGCATTGTGAATCCATATCTGTAATCAAAATTGGCGCTAACAATATTAAATTTCTATTATTAATGTAATTTCCCTTTTTTCCAGTGAGTATCTGTAGCATGAACATAAACAGGTCGTTGAACAATATTAATGCAATTTTTGTATCACACCAATGAACAGTGCGTACAGAATTGTTTAAAAGTACTGATTATATGAAATATCTGATGAAGTGTAAGAAAATTTCAGTTTCACCGTCAGTGGATTAATTAGGGTTTTTTATCCTACTTTGGCCAGAAATGCTATGAAGAAGGCACCGAAATTTCTAAAAAAAAAAAACGATGTTTAGCATGCATGCATGTGGCAGAAAGAGCAAATCTTTCGTCACTCCAGCACAATCAACAACGAAAAAAATGTGCATGCAGAAGGGATTGCTACCCTTCATCAAAAACCACAAAGAAAAATCTTTGTTTTTACCCAACTTGGCATCATGCCATCATGCTAAAACTGTGATCGACTGGATCGAACCAAATCGAGTGAATATTGTACTAAGTCCGCCAAATTGTCCAGTGTTACGTCAAATCTACGCAAATGGACTCTGATGAAGCGGAAGCTTTTCGGAAAAAACAAGGAATCAAATATATCAAACTTTTCTAACAAATTTGGACAAAGACGGCCACCACAATATCTGAAGAGTCAGTACAAAATCTAATGGATGGAGTTAAGCGCAAAGTTCGATAATTTTATGCAAATATTGACTTCGAGAATTGTTAAATCATATCCCATGAATCTGAAATGAACAATGCGAAATTTGTGTTTTACTAAAGTTTTGAGGGGTCCGGATTGTTATTGATACACACCTTAAGTGTCCAAAATTAATTCGGCTTCCATCTGTCACAACTATCTTAAATATCAAATAATCGTAACAAAAGTTTCACAAATTTAAGAGGAGAACTTCTTAAGCAATCTGCTGTCAAAACATTCGCGAACCAACCACTAGGAGCGCTGTAAGCAGTGAGCTCAAATTTTAAGTTCGATGTAGATCGAGCTTTAGTTTGGTATGTTATATTCCGAATAAAAAAGTTCGTTTATGAAAACTGCTTCTGCTCATGCTTAAGCGATATTTTTTGTTTCATGTGTTTGATGTGTCGCAAGCCTGGTTTTGGAAAAGATTTGAATATGGCCTCTTCCCCGGAGGAACTCTGATCCCGCATAAGCTCCTTAAGTGGCCAATATAATCAGGAATCCTCAAAATGTCCTCTGAAGATAAAGTTCTGCAAAACCTTGAAGTTTGATTTGTCGCAACCCGACCAGGAGCGTATAACATAAAAAATACAAAATTATAACAAACCTTGTTACAACTAACTGATTATGATATAAATTTGCTTGAAACATTTAAATCTGGATAATTGAAAAACATACTTATAACAAAAGTGGCGAACCAGCCCAGTATCCTGAAAGCCACTCTAATAAAGCTACAAAAAAAAAAAACTTATAACAAATTATGATATAATGCCCTGGGAGGCACAAGCTGCGTAAAGAAGTTAATTAATTTTAACACAAGCTGATATAATTTTGCTACATCGTAACAAAACTGTTACAAAGTTTGTTTTGTTTATGTTATATGTATATCATAGTTTGCTAGAATTTAGTTACCTCTAGAGGATCTTCTGTTAAAATTTCAGTTATTTTAACAACATCCGCGATCTAAATTCTAACAACCTCTGTTATAAAAACAGCGTAACTGAATAACAAAACCTGAAATAATTGTGTTGTTCCCTTTTGGTCGGGAAGCCAGGTGTTAGAAAAGATTTGAATATGGCCACTTTCCCGGAGGAACTTGGATTCCACAGGGCCTCCCAAAGTGGCCAGTATGGTCAAACGCCCTCAGAATGTCCTCCGAAGCACAAGTTTTGCTAAATCATAAAGTTTGATATGCCGCATGCTATGTTCCGCTACTGAAAATATTTTCCCAGGGAAGGTACCCCAGTACTCCCAACTTGGAATCCGAAACTACGGACATTTTTGGAATAACCCGTGCAGATATATAAACAAGGATAATTTAGTGATCTACTGCAAAAAACCGCATTGGCTAACGATGGAGTTTCATCAATTTTAAATTTTATTTTTTCTGTCGCAGAGGGGTTCGGGACGTTCTTGTTAAGCATATCTAAAGATGGGCTCGGACAGTAGAATGCCTTAAGACAGTTCAAGTTCATTCAACAAGATCGACAAGTGTTAGACCGTCTACTCTAAGTCATCGACATTTGCTTGAAAACATTCTTCTTCTCCCCAGCAGTTGTCCCCTGGCGCGAGTTTGGACACCACTCGACAAATGAAAACAAATTACAGTACCCGTTTTATTCGCCACCGTAGAGTAGATCATTATTTTTTTTTCTCCTCGCCTAGCAAGACGAATTCGCCAATCGCTCCACGGTAGTCGAACTTGAGAGAGAAAATTGTCTGCGTGTGCACTTTCCCTTCTTACTCGCGCCATGTGTATAGGTGTTATTGTTGTGGCCAATCTGTGTCTCTGCAGATCACAGAGCATAGGGGGGCAACCTACGGAAGACGAATCACTTTCGGCCCCCTCAGGGATTTCCCAGAGGTGGCCATGTCACTATGTAGACGATGATCTCGCCATGTTCGGTGTGACGCTGCGAAACGTGCCGCTCTGTGATTAGTTGATGGCCTAGGGCGCGTGTGCGAATGTCTTCACGTGGTTCCTTCATTTCCTCTTGCTGCCAGTGCTGCAATTGCCACCCTCCCGAATGTACTTCATCACAATGACCTCTCCGTTGCAGATGGAAGGATTGTTCTTAGACATTCAAATCTATGCAAATGGTTTCTCTTTCCCTGTATTTATCTGTCAGGAACATTTGCTTACATTGAATAGCGTTCGGAGCCTGCTGCGATGCAACGACAACAGCGTCAACGCTGTTTGATATCACACTTCATAGAGACCATTTTGTTATCAGGAAACGTTTCTACGAAGGGAAAGTGTTAATGACATTGTTGAAAATTTTATCACATTCAGTCGTCGTCGTCGTCGTCGATGACTCTCGGTTATCTTATCAATACGGCACTACATCCATACCTTTGCTGGAGCAGGGAGAGAGAGAGAGGCGAGCCGATCGATAATCATGTACATTTTATAGCCTTTTCAGAGCGTGAAACATGTTACGTCCTTCGATTGCGCTCGTGTGCAGAGTGCTGTACAACATTCGATGGAACCTTCCGCTTGGTTGAATGATGAATGTCATATTCTGATACGTGGTTCCTCGCAGCCGCCGTCGTCGTCGCCGTCGTTTGATGGGTTCAAATTGGATGCTATTTGAGGCATTCGAAAAGTAATTCTGCAAAAAAAAAAATGCAAATCGTTATGCTGCATTCGCTGACGGAAATTATTACCCCGACAGCAATAATGGCAAACACTTTTCCCTCAGCTATTTCCATTGGATTGTGTATCTCTGTCTGACTGTCTGTCTGTCTGTCTGCCGGTTGCTCCGCTGTTGCAGCAGGTAAATATCATCTCGATTTTTTTCTTTCTTTCTATTTTTACCTGGCTATCTCTGGCAAGGGATTACGAAGCTTAGGCTGCAAATGCCAATATGCCTAATGCAGTCAATACGTGCGCGTATAACTTTTTGCAGCGGATCACCATCATCATTATCGTTCACAGCCCGAGGGTGTGCGTTTATTTGTTTACTTCTAATGTTTTATTGTTTTCATTTTCGAATGATTATGGATGCAAGCGATATCTTTCGTTCGCTACGAGGAGGGCCGTCGCGGCATTAAAGATTATCTGACAAGTTTAAAACGATGCTTAGGGATGGGGCGATCGGTGGAATTTTATCTATTACGGTGTGGTTTGAACGTTACTTCATAAATAATATCTCTCGGAGTTTTCCTCCTAGATTAAGACGATTCGCATCGAAATGATCCGGCTCATCTTCCAATTTCTGCATAGTAGTAGTACTTTCATAAGGGGTGTCTGGTCATGAGAAGGAAAAAAAAGCCGGCAAAACTTGGTCCAGCTATTATCCGAACACGCAAAACAATCCTAGAGAGTTTGAGCTGTTAAGTGAAATACCTGTAACTAGAAATGAGAAGATATATTAGTATTTTCCATTTACTACAATGTGCAGACTACTTCAGTGTCTCGTTCTAATAACTCGACAGTCGAGTTATTAGTACGAGACACTGAAGAAGTCTGCACATTAGAGACGAAATATGCGTATCTGTCAAGATAAGCAAAGGTAGCTGGAATTAAATTGAAAATATTTATTTTTCTTCTCATTTCTAGTTACACAAAACAAGCTGTTTCTTGGGATTGATTTCGTGTAAACGAATTTAATTTAGTCAAAATGAAGGTATTTTATTGTAATTTCATACTTACTTGCATATGCTGGTCCAACGTCCTATTAGAACTGCACCAGTTCACGATATTTATGTATGTATGTATGTATGTATGTAGAAGATACCACTCATCGTTGCAGGCACAGACATAAGACAGTGGATCGTCCTCTACGAATGATTTGATCAAGTTCGACATCTGCCTGTATTCAATTTAACACTATCTGAAGGGCCAAAAACGGATGGGCGGACTCGTAAGCAGAGACACTTACGCGCAATCCGCGGGATAATGAGAATCTGCTTCCAATGCTAGAATCCTACAACATAATGTCGAACAAGCCATCAAACGTGAGGACTTCCCAATGAGTGGGTAGAAGAGCTCGCTATCAATTCACGAAATGTTAATGACAGGGAGTTGGCAATTCCACTCTCCCCATCCAAATCGCTTCAATCCGATGCTCTGATAGTCCCTTCCCAACCCTTTTTATTTGATGCATAATATAGTGATGTTCATATAATAATGTAGAGTATTTTTCTTTATAATAATCTTACCTTCCCTGGTTTTCTTTATAATAATCTTACTTACCTGTCAATCGGTATCCTTTTTTATTTTTCAGTTTTTTTTAAATATTTTAATAAATAGTTTTATTATGATATAAAAATATGCAGTGATGATATGATGAAAATAATACGATGTTGTGATGATATACTAAATAATGTACATATTAAAATAAAATGCAGCTATTTGCCTCTTCTGCTGTAAAGTAAAATGATATAAACTCTGAAATTTTGAAAATTTTTAAAATGATGTAATGAAGGAAAGTTTATCACTGGGCAGGCTGCAGAATGGCAAAGGAAATTTAAGCTAACAGTAAGCCGAAATAAATTTCATATGATTATGATTACTGCCCAAAAAGGGAAACTTAACAAATCCACAAAAAAAAAGAAAGAGAAAAAAAGGAAGAAAATTTGAATTCTCCGATAACTCTTGAATCCTACTCGGCCCATGGATAATTCTTTATAACTGTGCAATAGAAAATGAAGGATCATAAACAATTTTAGTTTTTAAATCATTAAATTTGTTTGGATAAAGAAGGAAAAAAAATTATAGTAGAATCTGTAGTATGGGCTAAAACCGCATAAATGTGTAGCTGAAATAGCATAAAAAATATTGCGAACGGGTGTTACAATACAAAATGATAACAAAAATTATATCTGAACTGTCGGCATGTCTGCTGGTTGTGTTCCTGCTGCAATTGTAGACAGACCTGCATTATCATTGTCACGAAGGAAAAAATAATTTAAGATTACTATACGATACTTGATATCTATTCGGAAATTACATACCGTAAAGATACTTCCATTTTCGTAGTAGGTAAGATTTCAGCAAGCACCTTCCTTACCTCGACCCGGGTAAGGAAGGTGCATGCTGAAATCTTACCCTACTACGAAAAATGGAAGTATTCTTTACACGGTATATAATTTCAGATAGTTTCAGCGACCCGCGCTGCCTACATCGCCTTGGTGCGACTGCCACCTAATGTATAGTTGACGCGATACAGCGTTTCTACTCAGCCGCTGTTTGAGCCGCACCTCCCTGGTGGACAGACGCTCGACACGCACCTCCTCAATCTAGCTGAAGTCAGAAGGACAACAGTGCCCAGGCTGCACTTTCAGCTAAGTACGCAACCCTTAGCTGGCGGTATTTGTCATCTATAGCCCCGTGGAAGCATGAGGTAGGAACTTGTGAGACCAGAGCTATGTTGCGGGGACGCACGCTCCTTTGCGACTCACCATTTTGCAGCCCCACCAGCGTCACGATATTTATTCATATAAACTCGGTTGAAGGCTGCTTGTCTCCAGTTCCTCGGATGTCCCACACTTCCAAAGTCTTGGTCCACTTGGTTGAACCATCTAGCTCGCGAGGCTCCTCTGCGTCTTACTAGGCTGCCTGAAAAGTCCCTTTAATTTCCTACAGATGGCGTTGGTAATCGCCAATATGAACCATTTTCTACGAGCTTCACTCCTTGGCTGTTAAAAGTTCAGCCATTTCTGTCCACGCATTCGTTAGTGACAACAGTGAGAAGTGACCGATCAGCAATTTTTTTCAAAAAGGAAAAATCCGAGTTTCGAGTTTTGATAAAATACTATTTTCTACGCAAGAAAACGGCTGCCGAAACCAAAGCCAAGCAGAATAAGTATTTTCCAGACACTGCTCCGTTGATTCAAACGATTCATAAGTAGTTTGCTGATTTGCAGACATACAAAAATGATCACCAAAAATTCATTCTAAATCGGATACATCTCAAATTTTCAGGGATTAAATATCTACACTAAGGTTTTTTTGCACGGTTTCTTTTTTACACGGGTTGTTTTCGGCGATAACTCCAGAACGGAACAACTTATCGACCTTATTCAAATCACATTCTACGTTTTGGGCAAAAAGTAATCATATGGCAGTTTTTCAAAAAATTCACAATTTTTGGTGTAAATACTCAAAATTTTTAAAGCTGTATTTTGACCATTGCGTGTAAAAGTAACGCATACAAAAAAATCGAAGCAATATAAAATGTTTAAGCATGTTAATTATTCAACTCTATTTACTCTTTTTTTACACGGTTTCTTATTAAAAGTGGACTGTAAACAAATCCTTTGTGTATATATTAGCTATGTTTTGGCATAATTTATTTATTGAATTTTCTCCCCCAAGCTGAATGCTTGTACATTTCTCTTAACACTGCTCATGAGATCTTGGGCGAGGCTTTGTCCATCTTCCTTACACAATTTCTACCAGGTTTTCTTCAAAGCATCATCGGTTTTGAATGTTTTTCCTTTTTGCTTTTCTTCATCTTCTTCATTTAGCGGGTTCGCCTCCTTCGGGACCACATTAACGCCCTTCGCTTCGTACCAATCCATTACAGGCTTGGCGTAATGGCACGAAGCGAGATCCGGCCAGAACAGCGTGGAACCACGGTGAGAGCGGAGGAAGGGCAACAAGCGCTTCTGCAAGCATTTCCTCGTTAAATCTGCCCGTTTATGGTGCCGGTTGTAACGAACGGCTTGCTGTACGGCCCGCACTCACAGATCGCCTGCCACAACAGGTACTTCTTCGCGAATTTGTCCATCTTTCTCTTCAGGAACTTTTCCGGAACCTCCATGCGGGATGTACCGACAAAAAACTCGAGGCCTGGGCTTTGTTTGGTGTCCGCCTTTATATATGTCTCGTCGTCCATGACGAGACAGCCTGGCTTGACCAGCCACTCACGGTACAGCTTCCGCGCACGCAATTTGGCCACCGGGTTTTGCTTGTCAGTCCGGTTTGGCGCCTTCCTGACCTTAAAAACACGTAACCCAGCCCGCTCCATGGTCTGCTGGACTAACCACTTCGACAAATTGACCTTTTTGGCCACGTCTTGGGTGGAAAGGTTCGGGTTATTCTTAAAGTACTGCCTTATCTTCCGCGCCTTCTCTGGGTATTCCGTTTTCGGGTTTCGGTCGCTTGCAGCGCGCCGCTCGATGGTCTTAATCTCATAGAACATCTTCACAACGCAGGACACGGTGGAATGGTGGATTCCAAGCCAAGGATTATCGATCACCGCGCCCAAGATTTGCTGGCGTAGCTTTTCTTGTTTCGAATGCATCTTGAAAACTACTTGACAGATCACGATTTAAAAATTATGCACGCAGATAAAATTTTGCACACATTAACATAATACTCTAAACTAGTATTACCCAAAATTTCATCAATTTCACGCGATAAAAAGTTACACCCAAAACAAAGTGTCGCATTTTTTCCGAGTCCAATCTTTAGTATTGGAGGATCCAAAAGTGAAATTGAGAGAGCTAGCTAAGGCTTTAGGCATTTCAATGGAACGAGTTGGCAACATCATGCATTCCGTTTTGGGCAGAGACCGAAATTTTCGCCTAATTGAAAAGAGAAACGTCCTTTTTCACCCGCTTGGAGAAACAGATGAGAATGTGAGAAGCAAGAGACTATTATACGCTCATAGTAGTTTTCGCGAGAAATGCAACGGCGATTTATAATTTTCAAAGAGCAAAGAGCATAAATCAAACGTTTTCTTCTTCTTAATATTGACCTTCAATATCATAAGCAACATCTTCATTAGGGGCATGTGGAACGACACATCGCGGGATGCCTATTATTTCAGAAGTTTTTCATTTATAGTCCATGGCGGTACCAGTGTGCACCTGCTTGGCCTTATTTTCGGTTTTTGCTCCTCGTATACGATCTCGGTAGCATGTTTTCAGTGAAAAATTGTGACATGAGAAAATATTTTCGTTGAATTTTGAAGAGAGATATTTTCACATATGCAAGAGAGAGGATAATGAATTATCAGCAAACAAGGAGAGATGAAAACGTGAACGGTTCGCTACTCATCGACAACCTGCTTGAGAGAGAGCATGGTTTTCACCCAGCTGAGTGAGAATTTCGTTCTCTGGTTTTGGGTATGAAGAAGCTCGGCGCGTGATGGGTGCCGCGTTTGCTTACAATGGACCAAAGACGCATTCGTGTTACAACCTCTCAGGAGAATTTGTGCAATTTTACACGCAATCCGAAGGAGTTTGTGCGCCGATTCATAACCATGGTTGAAACTTGGATCCATTACTACACACCGGAGTCATCGCTCCAGGCAAAACAGTGGGTTTCACCGGGCGAAAGTGCTCCGAGGCGCCCGAAAACGCAACAATCGGCAGGAAAGGTTATGACTTAATCACGCGAAACAGCTTTAAGTCATCTGCAAAGAGCAGGTTCCCAGACTTCAGGCTGTTGCACATATCATTGATGAAGAGGACGAATATCAGGGGACCAAGATGGCTGACCTGCGGGACGCGGCAAGGAATACCAAATACATTCGACCTAGCATCGTGCACTTTGACAAAAGCTTTGCGCGTAGACAGATGTGATTTCAGCCACTGAATGATCCAAAAAGGTAGTCCCAGGCGGTTCAATTTTTCAGTGGCCAATTCGTGAGGCACCTTGTCAAGCGCTTTAGAGAAGTCAACGTAGATTGCGTCAACCTGACACCGGCTCATTGATTACATTGTGGGCGTGAGTCATTTTTACGAAACCATGTTGATGTTCAAATATTACAGGCTGCACGGCAGGATACAGCACGTCGTGCAATAGACTCTCAAAAATTTTCGCTAGACAGTTCAAACTAGACATCGGTCGATAGTTCTCCACGCAATGTGTGTTTCCAGCCTTGTGGGTTGGAATAATTGATGCAGCTTCCAAGGATCGGTTGAAAACCGCTGCGACGGGAACAGACATCGACTGAGCGCATTGTTTGACAAAGACAGGTGGAATGAGATCGGGATCAGGACCTTTAGATGAATCGACAGCGCTGAGAGCTTCCAGAATATCGTCATCATTGAAAGTGACTTGAAGAAGTCGAAGATTATACGATGGAAGACTTTCTAAGTATTGCTGCGACATTGGAGCTGGGTTGTCGTCGTGTACGTTCCGGAAGAACTCGACGAATAGATTCGCATCTATGACCGACGAGCAAGAGCTATGAAACTTGTATGAACTTGTAGATGAGTGTACCTCTCTTAGCTGTTTATTGGATTTCTCAACCTCCGTAACGAGTTCAACCACTACAGTGCTTTTGCCCCTTCTTCGACAGTTTTTTTTGCAAATCATTGTTCCAGCAGGATTAAAACTTCAGTTTCTTTAGTTGTTTTAATCTTTTCCAGGCTTGTAAGCTTTATTTTAAGGTCATCGTCCGTCATTTTGGTCGATTGCTATTCTTTAGGTAGGCACGTCTTTTTCGTTTCAATTCATTCACCTGTTTGGACAAGTCATCAACCTTGTTTTCCACAGCATCCTTATCACCTTATCAATAATGGACAATGCTTGTGGAAGACCATCGTGCCCTTGGTGTCTATGAACGGAAGGTGCTACGTACGATGTACGGAAAAAGGTCGTGGACGAGAGGAATACGAACTGCATAACTTAAATCGTTCAACTAAGGTGGGCTAAGCATGTCGTAAGAATGTCGAACATAAGAAGACGAGCCCTTCATCGAGTGCATCGAGCAAGTAGAAGGTGACCTGCGGACCCTTCGTAGACTACGAGGTTGGCGAAATGCAACCATGGCCCGATTAGCAAGGACACAACTTCTGTGTACAGCAGCTTTGTAAATAACAAATTCCCCATTTTCTCTATTAATTCGTCATGTTGACTGCAGAATAGTTCGACAATGAATGTACGTCATGAATTGCTACGAAAAGATGATCTACCAGCGTTACGACGACCACCTAATCACGTCATTTTTCGTTTCCGTTGTAGTCAAAAAATTCCGTCGAATTATAATTTCATAACAAATGAAATGGTTTATATCGAGACAGGCTGAACTTCTGGTTACTTGGGATGAGATCTATCTTTCAAAGGCTTGTAGGCTTCTGCCGTTTCTGCTTTAATTTCTTTGCTTCCTCTGAATCTGAATTTTTTTTGGATAGTTATTTTCAATCTTCTAATGACATCGGACTTTTCATATCTCCCTTTGCACTTTTTGACTTTCAAGGACAAGAACATTCTGGAGAGTTTTCTGTGGTCTTTTTTAGAATGGCTTCCATGCAAGAAGTGCTTTGACAAAAAATTGTGAGCGCGGTCGTGGAGAATCCTGGCCAGTCCCACAGATGGTTCGTGAAACAATTGGGAATCGACAATTCGACCGTGTCTCGTGTGGTAAAATTGTTGAAGGATACCAAAAAGACCCAGCGGCGAGCTGGCAGTGGAAGAAAAGCGAAGATGACCGACCCCGTGAAAGCAAGGAAGGGTGGGGGATTTTTTTTAAGTGGAATCCAAACCACTCGAGATTTGGGACGTGTCCGAGAAGGTTAACTCTTTCGTCTGATTCGTCTAGATGACAATGAAGCGGGCCGAACCTCTTGTGTTCAAGGTAAGGACAGCGGCTAACCAAACCGATAAACAGAATACGGTGACTTAATCCCGCTCTAAGAAGTTGTACCACGAGTGGTTGGTGCAGCCGAAATGCATCGTAATGGATACTGAGGCATAAATTAAAGCGGATCCGGGTTTTTCGACAAGTCCCGTCAGTAGAAGTTCCGGAAGAAGATTGTGACAAACTTTCCAAGAAGTACTTGGTGCTGCATGCGATATGCTGGACAGCTAATTCCACTAGCCGCACCTAACGACCGGAACCATCAACGGCCAAATATATAAAACAAAGAATGCCTCTAGAAGCTGTCCTGTTGTCCTTCCTTCGATCCCACGATGCTGACACTCTGTTTGGCCGAATTTTGCATCGTGTCATTCCGTGAAACCGGTGATAGCATGGAAGGAAACCAACGATGTGATTTTTGTGCTGACGGGCAAACTCACCAAAACTTCACTCAATAGAAAAATCCTGGGCGATTATGAAGGACAAGCTTCAAAAAATAGGGAAGGGCATTTTGCGTAGAACAAGAGGTTGAATAAACCAACTTTCCAAAAATATAGCTATATGGAATGTATCGGAAATAAGTTATCCATGATCATTTGCATTGTCTTTTTTTTTTAATAATCACAGGCTCAATCGAAACAACTCTACAGAGCCATGTTTTCATATTTATATACATAAGTAATCTTGAAACTTAAGCTAGGAGGATATAACTGATTACTCGCGGCCGTCTCGAGATTAATAGGAATAACAATTTAATGGATGAGAAGATGGGGGAGAATTTTAAGTATGATTTACATAAGACATTTATTTTAAATTCTAAACTGTCAAAAAACTTATAACTATACAACTTTTGGTTTTATTTTGACTTGAACATTTTAGAGGAAAAAGAACACACACACACACAAACACAGATAAAAAAAAACATAATAGTAAACATAGAAGTTAAACAAACTACCATCTAATGCTAATGTTAGCTAAAAACACATGAATAAGTTTCATAAACTCCAGATCACATAAAGCCAAAATAAATCGAACCGGTATAGTGAGTTGTCTACCTCGAGCCCGAAGGGAATCATAAAGCGCAGATCTGACTCCACGATGCTCAGCACAAGACCAAATAATGTGATCTGTGTCCTGGTAACCTTGTCCACATTCACAGAGATTGATGTCGCTCAGCCCAATTCGGTATAAATGAGCGTTCATAGAATAATGATTAGACATGATGCGAAACATCACACGAATGAAGTCTCGACCCACATCCATCCCCTCAAACCAAGGTTTCTTCGACACCTTTGGAATGATAGAATGTTGCCATCGCCCCAAATCTCCTTTACTCTATTTATACTGCCAACTGACGAGTGACTGTTGACGAAAAATAGGACAAAATTCGTTGAAGGCGATTTGTCGATCATAAATATCGCCTTCAATATCGCCCACCTTTGCAAGCGAGTCCGCTTTCTCATTGCCCAGAATTGAACAACGAGAAGGGACCCATACAAAGGTGATAATAAAATAACGCGCAGATAAAGCACTTAGAAGCTCCTGTATTTTCATGAGAAAATGCGAGGAGTTTTTTACCGGCCTCAAGGAGCGAATAACCTGTATAGAACTGAGACTATCCGTGAAAATGTTAGTGAGGCAACAATTTCTAGCGTAAAGTGTATTGCCTCTAATTCAACGACATATACGGAACGAGGAGCTTCAAGTTTACGATTGGCGCTATAAATTTCAATAAATATACCAAAGCCTGCTAACTCCTCTATCAAAGATCCGTCAGTAAAGAACGATTTAGTGGAATCAACTTGGCCAAATTTTGCAGTAAATATCACCGGAGCAATCATAGGAAGATGATGCTCTGAGATTTCGACACAAATTTTTCATTAGGGCCTAACTGAGAAACGTAAACAATGGCTTCTTCCTTGAATTTCTCGTGCCATAATGAAAATTTTGTTTCGATTTGTCGAAGAACCGAATTGTCGAAGTCGGAAAAGCAAACACGATACATTTGCATTGTACGCGTGTATTTGTGATGTTATTAATGAGTTCATCATAGCATGCTGCGTGTTTGACTGTCATTTTTAGTTTGTTTACTTGTTCGCACTGTTGCAACTCTTGTTTTCAAAATGCCGCGCATTGAACAAGACATGAACATTAAGGCTTTGGACACATGACTACGTGAAAAGAGTGTAACTATGCGACAATTGGCACAGCGCTGTGTTAAATTGATCATAACCAAGTTTGGGGAACACTGTTCTTTAGATGAATGCCAGAAAACCCGGATCTTCCAACCTACACTGGATCAGCAAGTTCAGATCAGCTCTAATTTGGAAGAACAAATCAATGTCAATTCAACGTATCAAGAAATGGGGCAACCTGAAGACCTACAAGAAGCAGAACAGAAGCAACGCGCAGCATCAAGAGCTCGGAAATTGTATTCGCGAGTTTTGCAGCAACAGGATGCATATATTTTGATGGACGAAGAGACCTATGTCAAAGAGGACTGAAAACACTTGCAGTTCCACATATTACACTGACGTCGAAGGTGAGGATGTAAGATATGCAGACAGGTCGATTCAATTATTTATTAATTTTTGTCTGTTGCATATTTTTTTTCTAGTCCAATCTTTAGATCTTTGAAACTGCTTCCTTGTGTTCTCGTGGCATCTATCACCATAACTGTTCCACATAAGCAGTAAACACAGATCTTAATGATTTACTTCAATCTGGTGATCAGATAATTTGTATCTGTATAAGGGTAGCGCCACTTCGACTCTGGCAAAAAAAAAATCTTTTAAAACTTTAGAACTGCAAGCGATTACTTCCGATCCCACATCAATTCACCATTATTCATCACGATTTAATCCGAGGATAACACCGATTGGAGCAGACCACCATAAGAGAATGCAAAAATCTTCGATTGCGTACGATAAAAGATTAAGCCAAGCATGGAGGAGTGTGTCCATTCGATACATATCTGCGCAAATAACCTCGGGCAGTAGAGCAGACGTAACTCGCGGAAAACCAAACTCCGATATCAATGCGAAGACATAACGTACGGTGCTGTTGTTTACTACTGACGGTAGCGCCCCTCCGAGGGGGTCAAGCCAAAAGCAGAAGCAAAAAATAGATAATCGTAGACAAAAGGTCGTAACTGCCCGTAAGCATTGTACCACTGACCGCGAGACTCTTGCCAGTGACTGACCGTCGAGCGTAATCTCAAACGAGGATGATTCAAGTCCCCCTTCATCAAGTGAACTAATTGTATGGCAATCAGGAAAGAAATGGTAATGGAGAAAAAGCGAGCGTTGATTGTGATGGGCGGCGGCGTTGTTCAAGTCACTGGCACCGCTTTTGACTACAGTCTACTGGCCACTAGGCGTGGAGTTTTAATCATAGTTTTGGGCGTTGGTATTACATGTATGTCTGAGTGAAGCGGTGTACTACTGCCATACGTTTGCACGGAACAAGTCATGAAAGATAACCTCACCATTACATAAGTTGCCGAGATCAGTCACTGACCAGTCGCAGCCGTTCTACGGAATCAATTATAGAGTTCACAACCTGTTCGGTTCGTATCGACCGCTCAAACATGTCCCGCCAATTTAACTGTAGACAGTCTGCCGCCAGTTAAGAACTGACATCAAACATTCAGGATCCAATCATGCCGTGCCTCCGCGCACCTGCTGCCTTGGTGAGTGTACAAATAGAAGTTATGTAATTATATGTGGGCCAATATGCTATGTCGTCGTCCGGACTAGCCAGCAACTATCGCTCCATCGACATGCTAGGCGCTGCTAGTTGAAGCTTCATATTATAAGTGCAACTAAGGGCGAAACAAAACCGCGATTAGATGCTCTGTTGATTCCTATCGTGACTGCATGTTCGAAGGGTGCCTCTCTACGATGGCTGAACATGGCAATCTAACCTTTTTAACCAACGGTACAATGTTGCACTGCGCCAGCATGAATACATCTTCTTACGTTTCCCATCGTTCATGCAATGTAAAATTCAACCAATTTGTCGATTTGTGTCCATTTTCGAAGCACATTTCAAATAATAATTAGTAACGTCACAATCACAAATTAGCACTAAATTATAAACTGCGGTTCTTGACGTGATCGACGAGAAGTAAGGCACAGTAAACACAAACTGCCCACCAGCAGCAGAGAGCATTATTACTCCACATTTAACGATCAATTTGTGCTTCCATCATCGGCATGGGTTAATGATAGGAATTCCGACGGGCTTGCTCAGCTGCATCTGCTGGTCATCACAATTCCATAACATCTACATACCACCCCACACACACACACACACACCCTCCCATTCGAAGAGGAAGATGATCTGTAATCATCATAATCATCATAGTTTTTGATCTCCGGCGAAAAGAGTGTACCCCAGGCAGCTGGGAGGCTTTTTTAAAACTCGTAAAAAAAAATCGAATAAATGAGCGAAACACCAACGCACACGAACACACACGTTAAGAGAGCTCAGTTGCTCGAATGGAAGCAACCCATCTCGCGAGGAAACAGAAGATGGACAGGCATTCAAAAAAACTGCGATAAAATTGTAGTTAACGAATGCTGGCCGCAGAAAAGGGTAGATAAAATTCGAGCACCAAGTCTTGGAAAAAACAAAAAACCCAGAAAGATCTCCTCTCGATGAAGCACAGCGTATCGAAAGATAACATACATTACCGACCGGCACCGCATCATTGTTGATGAGTTTTAGCTCTGCTCATGATGGGCACACAATTGGAACAGTGGAGGATGTTTGTAATAGACGTTGCTCATACGATACCCCCCAGGTGCAGATTAACCCGTTCCATTTGTGCTCGGGTGGAGGATTTTAATGTGCTTTTTTGGGAACATACATTGAAATGAAATTTTAAAATCCTGAGGTTATGACCCGTTTTGGAGCGGTAGCTGGAGATGGTAGGGCACAATGGAGAATTTACTTGCAAGGAGGTGGCCGAACATATTCAACGCGTAATTTGGCATTGTTTTTTTCGTTATGTTTGTATAATGATCTAGTTGATCTAGGTTCTCTAAAATGTCCTAAAGTAACGTCCCCGCACATGTACAATGCCTTATCAGGTCACAGAACCGTATCAAGGAAGATTTCGTAATTCTTCTACAATGTCCTGAACATCTTTATCAGTCCAAGTATGATATTTTTGTATTAAAATTAAGGCATCATCGCACTTAGTAAGTGGCCC
Organism: Aedes japonicus; assembly: GCA_034211315.2. Lineage (NCBI taxonomy): Eukaryota > Metazoa > Arthropoda > Insecta > Diptera > Culicidae > Aedes > Aedes japonicus. Next base: position 42,399 of record JASCZW010006693.1, read on the forward strand.
CAAGAGTATCTTTACTGTTGGTCGAAATCAGTCTAAATCCGCTCTCAAGTGAAATTAAATAATTGCCTGGTCTTCCGCATGAACTAGGCTTTTTTCTTTTTTAAGCTGAAATTTATATATCCTCGTGAGGTTTTCCCAGTTTTTTTTTTCCAAAGCTTTGATCGTAATAATAGGAAATACTGCGAAAGCTCTTCTGAAAAGTTCTTCTGTTACTACACCTAATTATTTTCGGCTTACTCGCAAACCTTAGTTTCTCTGGTGAATTTCATAGAAAAACATAAGGTTGTGTTGGAAGATTCTTCCTACATTTTCCAGAAAATTCCCCTTTCTAAACACAAATTCTCATTCCAGCACAATTTCATTTCCACCAACTGAACCTTTTTTTCGATTCTGAATTATGTGAGATTTCCTGTTAATCAATTCAACAAAAAAGATTTACTAACTCCTGGAGGACTGGTTTATTCACGATGCTAACTCAAGTACACTCAAATTTAAACCAATTCCCCTGGCTATCTTGTTCACTCTAACTACCTCGGATGTACCTGTCCAAGCATTTCAATGTGTCCTCGAGCTGCCCGTTGATTCGCGGTGACTGCTGACTCGTCGCTTGGTTCTTCCTGGTGCGATGGATTGGCTGCACTGAGTGCCAGATGTGCTGTGCTAGGTGTGCTTGGTGTTTGTTGGTTGTCTTTGACGGGCTAGGTGCGGAAGCATCATACTCTCAAAAGATTTTTTTCATGCTTGGTTTCTCTAGAAGTTTTTTTCATCATCCATCTTCCAAGGGATCTTATTTTTTCCTCGAAATCTTCCGGATTTTTCAAGAAAAGTAAAACGTGAACATAACAGAATGATGGAAAACTTTTGTTAAAGTCTGCTAATTTTTATATTCGTGAATGCCCTTTTAGATGCTACTACTAAATGATGTTTCGATCAAAATTTGATCGACTTAAACTTGACGCATTTCCTTTCATCGTGCATTAAACATTTCGCACACCCCTCATTTTAAAGATGTGTGCGTGTTGCATCATGCCTCTACTTTGATTTTGAGATTAGCATTCCAGTTATCAAAATGTCGTCGAATGCATTAAAATGTTGCACGTGCATGGTGAAAATCCAAACAACTCTTACGCCAAGTTGGCGAACTTGCTGAATGTGGCTAAATCAACTGTTACCAACGTATTAAAAGTGTTCGGTGAACGATTGTCGACAGCTAGGAAAGCTAGATCGGGGGGAAATCGAAAACCGGAGGCAACAGCGACGACAAAAAGAGTTGCCCGCAGTTTCAAGCGGAAACTCAACCTCTCCGTCCGAGATGTCGAAAAGAAGCTGGGAGTGGCGCCTTCAACCGTGGATAGAATTAAAAAACGAGCTGGACTGTCGACTTGCGAGAAAGTGGTGACTCAAAATCGCGACGATAAACAAAACACGTCGGCCAAAGCACGATCGCGAAAGTTGTACACGACGAAGCTGACCAAGTTTGATTGCGTGATACAGGACGATGAAACTTACGTCAAGGCAGACTTTAAACAGCTTCCTGGACAGGAATTTTATACGGCAACCGGACGGGGAAAGGTGGCACATATTTTGAAGCACATTAAACTGTCAAAGTTCGCGAATAAATATCTACCTGTGGCTGGAAGAGCTACGTTTACATTGCGACCGGGATCGTCAACCAGGAAATTTGTCTGAGCGAGTGCCTACAAAAACGTCTACTGCCTTTCCTGAACACACTTCACAATTGTCCCGTTCTATTTTGGCCGGATTTGGGTCACACAATTGTTCCGTTCTATTTTGGCCGGATTTGGCTTCTTGCCATCACGGAAAAAAGGCCATGCAGTGGTATGCTGCCAACATCGCTCAAGTGGTGCACAAGGACAAGAACCCTCCCAACACGCCAGAGCTCCGCCCAATCGAACAATATTGGGCCATCGGCATGCGGAACCTTAAAAAGACTCAAAAAGCGGTTGTGAGCGAGAAACAGTTCAAGGCAAACTGGCGTTCTGCAGCGAAGAAAGTGGACAAGGAGATTTTACAAAATCTTTTGGCAGGTGTTAAACGAAAGACCCGGCAATTCGCATTTACTAAAAAGGAAGCTTAGCTGAATATTTTTCCTGGATTCTGTATTAACTGAACTTGAAAAAGAAAAAGACTTTGACTTACTAATACCAACTTTGATAGACTCACACATATTACTGTTTGAGCAAATTTTGATCGGAACACCCTTTATGTAATGTTGAGCGTAACCCGACTCGATGTATCGAATTGGAACTATCTCAAGAAGCAATTCAATGGCAGAATACTGTTCAAAGGATTATACTTTTTTTTTTTTTCATAAATTGCTTTAAATAGCAATCATAGCATTGTCCGGGATTCAAGGTATAAGGCTTTGTGCACAAATTACGTAACGCAAAAAACCGGGATTTTTTACCCCTCCCCCCTATGTAACAATAAGTAACGCGTGACCAGACTCCCCTTTAATTACGTAACGTTCACGGACCCCCCCCCTATTTCTCAATTGTGATAAAATAATCACAAAACTGTTGTTGTTGTTTTTATGTTTAATTCTGATCTACTTGAAAATAGTAAAGATTGCTAACATCATTCAATTAATTTCATTAAGAATCTTTAGCTAATATAAAGATTACGAAAACATTGCACTCATTGTACTGCATTTATTCAGAGTAATGGATGTTCTTAAAACTGTTACAAATATTAGTTCAACAAGTTTATTCAAATGTCTTAAATTATTTAAAGCATCACAAAAAAGTGTTATTCATACCACTTAAATCATCAGAATTTTATGCAATGCCTATTGACCAATTGCAATTATTAAAATCTAATTATTTATTATATTTTTTATAAGGTACTATTCAGAGTTTTCTTTTTATAAAGGCATGAATCCTTCTGATAAAGTGCATGAATAATGGCGCGCTATGTACGACTAATTCATGACGGCAGAAACATAGAACAACAAACACAGAAGTTCATTTGATGTAGGCTACACGGTTCTAATATAACAATATACATATATTTTTTCAATTCAACCGGTTTAGTCGAATCATTGCAATGGTGCATTTTTTTTCAAATAGCTTATTTTTTATTCAACAATAAATGCTTTTTGCTTTCAATAGAAACCTCCTTTGCAGAGCTTTTAGAAACAAAACAAAATTGTTGTTGGTTCAACAATTAAATCGATGCTGTTTGAATAAATGAATAAATATTATGGGTGATCCGTCAACAATAAAATTTGTTGAATCTATACTGAACAATATATTTCAAAGCGTGTAGATGCACAATTTATTGAACATTGCGCCAATCGGCGATGCAAATCATCATAAGACACCTTATGTTTAGTAGATCACATTTTAATAGTACACTGAAAATTAATTTTCGTTTATATTACGATCGAAGGTACAATCTATTCGTTGTTTTCTGCAACGAAACTGGTTTCTACTTTCCACGAAGCTTCCTTTGTATCAAAAGCCACACGCGCAACTGCCAAAAGCACAAAGCATTTGTTGACACAAAAAGAACATTCGTTCATTCTACGAAAACAATACAAATAGCTACGAGTAATTTGTCACCAATAAACAAGAAGCGGCTCTTAGGTGGTTTCATAAACGACTGACAGTTCTACTTTATAGGCTCAACATATATTTGAAAAAAGGCAACCACGAGGAGTTATTCTGTTCTTCACGGAATTAATTTTGTGCATTGTACAAAAAAGGTATAATGTACCGTTTTGATAAAAGACAAGAAATATGAATGTTTCATTTAATTTATGAGAAAATTTGTTCTGTGTGCATAATCCATGTTTACGAAACGAGTGAAAGCTAATTTACGAAAATTAATTTTCAGTGTACGTCTCCATTTATCGAAGCTTTAGAATTTGGTCGGAAATCAAAAGATAGACTTAATCTATTTTTCTTAAAATTTCAGATGCACCAAAAATGTGTTTCTATTATGGCCACTCCCATAAGGAAGTCATGCGATTGGTCATAAAAGGAACCAAAATTTAAAGCTATGGCGATAATTGGTGCAGTGTACCAGTTATGACAAACGTCATTAATAATACAAAAACAAAGTTTTGGCTCAGTTTCGAATTTTTTTCTTCAAAATATAGATTGAAACCTTTCATATGACTTATTGAAAGTGGTGTTTTTTCAGAATTGTTAAACCTAGTTATCAACTAGTATAAATTAACCCTTTTCTACTTGATGTAGAAGGAGATGTTCGCTCATCACCATGAGTCTCCAAGAGTGAACAGTAATGTTTGCTAGAATGAAAGATATGAAGAGAAAGTGTTGAAAGTCCCATCAGTGTACAGTAGGTTGGAAATAGAATAGAAGTATTGAAAATTGAGCGAAAGGGCATGGGTAAAGTAGTACTCGAACCAAGGACGTTACTATTGCCTTATATCCCACTGTGGGGTAGGTCAAGGCTCGGATGAATCCACCACCTCAACAGGCTTTTCTACTTGCTACTTGCTACTTTGCTTGCACACAGAAAATTTAATTGATGCAAATTGGTTATTCACGTTTAATTTTTTTTTCAATTTGGTTATTTTGTTACGTAACGATTTTTAAAACCCCTCCCCCCTATGTCCCAAGAAGTAACGGTTACTCAACCCCCCTCCCCCCCCCCTTCATGTGTTACCTAATTTGTGCACAAAGCCTAAGAGTGATGCAAATTATGAAATTTGTGTTCGCTTACGCTTAAACCATTTCAAATATTCTATTGAAATTTGACATACTCTGGTTTAACAGATAGTGATGTGATGCGATAGGAAGCCACCGCCAGTGCAAGACTTGCCATGCCGTGCAGTTCCTTCTAATGGCAAGATCAAACTGTGTGTAGATATCTGAAATCCTCACTATTCCGTTGCATGAAGGGCCAAAAACGGGGATCTGGACCCGTAAGCACTAGCAGTTACACGAGACCCACGGAAAGGGTAGAGAATCTCCTTCCAACGAAACGCTTTTATTGCAGATAATGAACAGTAAGCAATACACGCATGGATTTCCGTCTGGTCGTTTGTTAAAAATAGGGTTGGTAAGCTCATTGTAGACCGTCGGAGAGATAATTAATTATATAATTAATTCGGTAATCTCGATCTGACGATTTCCATCAAGGAAGGCATAATTGGCTAAAACATCACAATAATCGACACATCACAAATACAAGAAATCAAAACAGAAGCAGCTAATATCCTCAAAAACACAACATACTCGAAGAATTAAAACGAAAACCGGTCTACTATTTGAGATCAGGATATTGGACAGTAATAAAGACTATGAAACCGACATGATAGAAAAACTAAAAAAAGAACTCCTACAGAAAGCAGCTATCCGATCCTTCTGGGAATGATAAGACGTGTAGAAAAAACGCTCAAAGAATGCAAATTATCATTTGGTAATGAAATTAACAATCTTAGAAAATCAAATCCTTCGTTACCTACAATAAAAGGTCTTCCAAAAATTCACAAACCTCGCAATGAAATTCGTGAAATCATTGCAGCGATAAAATCAACCACCCATAAATAGCAAAATGGTTAGTTCATAAATTTGAAAATGTTTGCTAGAATGAAAGATATGAAGAGAAAGTGTTGAATGTTCCGTTAGTGTACGGTCGGTTGGAAATTGAATAGAAGAATTGAAAATAGAGCGATGGCCATGGATATAGTGGTACTCGAACCAAGGACGTAACTTTTGCCTAACATCCCACTGCGGGGTAGGTCAAGGCACGGACGAATCCGCCACCTAAACAGGCAAAAGTAACGTCTTGGATCGCGCTCATGTACCACTGATAGCTTGTGATTGTTTCTAGCGGTAGTTTGTACACACTCCGTTTTGTTGTATACATGGGAAAGGAACCCTCTCCTTTAGGGTTTATTTTTGTACGCAACTTCTGATTTTGCTCAATTTCTCTCTCTCGTCATACTCTGACATCGCGATATCGGAGAGAAAGGTCTTTTTTTTTTGGGTTTTTATGAGAAATCTGAACACGAGAAAGCGTTTTGAAAGATCTCCTGAAGAGTTTCTGGAAAGATTGAAAGGAAGTTTACAGAACAGTTTGGGAATATCAAATGAATGTTCGGAAATCGGTAACAAAATATAGTTAGTTTACAGTTTTAAATTAAATAAATCAAACCGGGACTCTGTTACTATACTGGAAAAAGTATGGTAGATATGATGTGATGTGATGTAATAAAAACCCACCATCAGTGCCAGGATTACCTATGTCTGCAGGAGTAGGGCAGTTTGCCCCGAGAGAATAGCCTACGTGATGGCTTGTTGTAGCAGGGTCAGTTTATCTCAATGAGGTCCTTCGGAAGACTACGGCCAGAAGGCCGCGTGTTTTTACATTACAAGGGACTGGCGACTCCAAGAACCCTTTTCCAGTCAACAAATCCTTCGACTGCCGTAGCCAGTTATATTATTGTTATAGGAACAGTTGATTTAGGTGACATTATTGCTCATAATTATCTAGCGCGGTGATGGCAATGCAGCATACAAGACATTAGAGTTTGGCATGTCCGAAATCTGTAATTTCTTAGATTTGTACCTTTCAAAAATCGTGCCAATCGGCATTTGTGTCGACCTTTTTGAGGGTTTTTAGAAAGCTTCACCTGACATTCTTTGTTGACCTTTTCTGCATATTTATATTATGTATTAAAAAAAAAGGATGATTTGAAAAAGATCCCTGCGGAGTACGAATAGATAATAAGATAGTAGGTTATCTAAATCTCACGGTGCACAATCGTATTTTTTTATAGTCGAAAAATAATCCTGTGAAAACAAAGTGGATGTTAATTAGAAAGAGCTTTAACATATTTTCCATAACTGGAATGGTCTCACCAAAGATACATAAAGATTATCAATATATGGGCTAGGACAAACGGCTCATCAATTCTTCCGAAAGAAGTCGTGATTTCTCGTCCAGATCCACTGGAGTGACGCTTACCACTACACGGAAAAAAATCCGTGCCCGGATCCGTGAACTGCAGTCATGAATTCGAGAACAAGCAAAAATACACCGTGAACTGAATCATGTAATCATAAACGCAATCACGTTTTTAGGTAAAAATCCTGAAAACGTGAACTAGTTCACGGTCCGTTTTCATTTTCGTGAACGCTTTTGTTTCTGAGTACACCACCGTTGCCGTTATATTTACTTAACTAACTTTTTAAAGATTGAACCCGTTGCACATGTTAAAGTGTTGATCAGAGGACGCCTCAGGTTCATACAACGTCTTAAATTCTATTATAACTTAAGCTCAAATAATCCGTTTACTTCCCCCTTCCGTCTTCCGTCCGTAATTCAGTATCCAACCAAAGATTATGGAGCTTCCATGTGCGGGTCACCTACCTGTTGCTTTCTTCCCAGAATGAACTTTCACACGAGACGACCGACCGTGATGGCGCCACCGCAGCTAACCATGCAGGTAGGAAGGAAGGTGTTGCATGCAAATGGGAAGGAACCGAACTTGGGCACGAATCACGATAATCACAGACAACGGCAAACTGCAGCACGCGAAAGCGTTTGGGGTTTTGAAGTTTGACCAAGACCATATATCCGTCATAGCTGTCATCATCATTATTATACATTGGCCATCGCAGCTCTTTTCTAAGGTTGCGCCATAATGATTGGGGGATATTGTGGTCGGTTTGCATTCACATACATGTGGCGACTTCTTTTTGAGTTGCCAGTGGCACGTACCCATATCATGTTACGTGATGTTCGAATGTCGTCTCCCCGGGGCTGCCCGTTCGGTGCATATTGGAACGGACCGACGATGAATGCATAGATAGAACTAACGGAGACACGACAAGGTTTCGGTGTTTTTGTTTAGTGGCATATGTGGAGGTTTTTTTTTGTTTTGATTCCATCCAGCCGTTCGCCGATATGCAGTTCTACCTTGACACAGACTGTCAATTCTGAGGCTGATTTTGCAGTTTTCTACATTGATCATAGGGATGAATTGGGGAGGGGACTTTTACCTTGAATTATGAAAAAGTCTTCATCAAAAGACAATTTTAAACATTTAATTTCTAAAACTCATACACACTCTTTCGGTGCTGCTACCAATCAAGTCAAACTTCGGGAAAGCTCAGCTTCCGACAACTTTAGAAAACAACACGCGTTTTGAACCAGTTTGGAAACACCATAGTTAAGAAGAAAACTTGGAAGTAGCAAAGGATCACTGTGGATGAATTCGGTGTTAGTTTCTACCTATACATTGTGAGTAACCTTACAAAAAAGGCATCGTTTCGTGGTGCAAGTTTTTCGTCCTTTTCCATCGGGTTTATTTATGTGTTTCCTGATGTTGGAGAATTTTCTTCTTCTTTTTTTATGTATCAAACAACTAACAAACTAACAAAGTTTTCACCGGGTGAATGTTGGCAGCCGAAATGTGGTTTTGCGCGTTTTGGTGTTTCAGACAGCTCCCCAATTGGCCATTGTTTCCGACTGACGCAAGGCAAATGACAAATTTGTTTCGCTTTCATTTTGCTTGGTCAAGTTGAGTTCGAGTTCGAGTTCGTGTAGTTCGTGATGCGCACACGAGCCAACATTGTACGGGTCGCATTTCGTATTCCGAGCACATTTGTATTAATAAATACTTTAATAAGCGTGATAATATTCAAAACGATGATGTGAGCAGTTGGTTGGCGGCGGTTGTACCGGAGATGGCGTCAAACTGGTTTATTCTTTGATTCTTTGATGATTTTTTGTTTCACTTGTATGCTGTAGATGGCTTGTAGTTTATTAGATTTAGGCCTTCAAAAATTCGAAATCATGATGGAAATCAGCCACGATTGCGGCCTTAAAAAAGTGTTATTCCGAGAGGCGAAGTGCCTGTTCTCACTTGTGGAAGTATGAATAGTCACCTCGCAGTGTTGCGACACTCTATTTGAATCGCACAGAAGAACGATGTGACATTTCTCACTTCGCTAATGGAAAAAGTTACTTTGACTCTCGGAATAAAACCAAATTACCAAATATGCCTTTCTATCAATTATTTCAACCAAAACGGTGAAATTAAACCTACAGGGTGTCTGCAAATTATTCGTACAGATTTTGTTGGCATGCCTCAACACAACCAAGCGGATTAAACTGAGCATACCCACATGGTTTCACATCTTGACCCATTGTCTTCATACGCAGTAAGTTTAGTACAGTTATGATTTCTTATTTATTCAAAATGAAGCCAAATGAGTTGCGCGCAGGTTGTAATTTTCGAAAAGGAAAAACTGTTTCAGTGATTGCAAAGACTCTGAATATGACAAAATCTACAGTGAGTGGCGCAATAAAACGATACCAACAGCTTGGAGCGCTATATGACTGCGTAGGGAGAGGATAAAAGCGCACCGTTTGGACTCCACAAATGCGCGAGATTATTCGACGAATCAAGCGAAGTTCTTCGATTTCCAACCGAAATCACTGAAAATTTCAAAATCTGGAGCCATAGTTCACGACGATTTGAAGCTTTTCACAATCAACCAGCATCAGCATCCACCAAAATGATCGGCAGCTCTTGTTTTTTTTTCAATAGGGCGAATCTAACAATAGAGATTCTCTCCTCTTTTGCTCTCTTTCATTTATTACAGCGCCATTTTAAAACTTTTGAGGGATACTTTAGTACAGATAGAAACACAACAGTGCTGACTAGCATACTCTACAAATAGTAGAAAGAAAAACGTAAAGCTGAATGAAATATGAATGAAAGAGACAGTAAGAAAAGCGAGCCTCTTAGTTTCAGATTCGCCCTAATGGAAAAAAAACCGTTCGTGTTGATCGGTAGTTGAGTTGCGGCCACCACGAAACTCTCAAAATCAATATTTCCAACTTTTCTTTTGTTTCCTTCGTCGTTTTGCCTCTAAAAAAATAATGTTTTATGAGAGAACGAAACCCGATTTTATTCATATTCAACATGATGCTAAACACGTCAACAACAGTGAGCTGTCAAAACAAAACTAAGGGCAGTATCGCACTGAAATTTGGCGTGTATGCCTAAATATTAACGGACTACGAGGCACTATAACCTTTTTTGCAGTAGCATCGGATTTTGGCGGTCAAGGAGGTTACTTTTCACTCCACCTAGTTACTATTTACTAAAATTTTATCGTGCCAGAACAAACGGGATATCTTAGCGGTCCCTGTTTAACAGCGTTAAATTTAGTTTTAGCAAAATGTAAGGAAAACGAATAGCGTAAAAATTGAAGCGATTTATCGGCCCATGTTGTTAAAAACAATCAAGCGCATTGGGTTTTCGAAAGCTTTCTTCATTCAAAGCCATCACTGAAATCACTCGATTTTCACGAAACTCATTACACAATTGACACAACACAATGAAATACATTCAGTTAAAATTTCAGTAATTTTACCCACACTCTAAAAAGTTACGAACAATTGCGTGTGTCCAAATTCTCATCGAATACAGTCTTTATTCCCTAGTAACATTGCCAAAACCATCCAGCTTTATTAAAGTTTTATGAACAGCTCACTAGAAGTCAATTCGGTTTTATTATGGCAGTCAAGAGATGCCAATAGGTTTCAAATTTTAGTCAGGTTTATAAGAACCTACACTGCTTCTTTACAACGATATTAAAACCTTGACTTCTAAAATTCCTTTACCTTAGTCAAAGGTTTTATTTTAATTTTATAAACTCATAAAGTTGTGAATCTAGAGAGTTTGAGCTGTTTAGTGGAATATCTGTAACCAGAAATTAAAGAAAAATTAGTACCATTTAATTCCAACTACCTTTGACTTATCTATCGACAGATACACGTATGTTCGTCTACACATGTGCAGACTTTTCAATGTAATAACTCGTACTAATAACATCGATCAAGTCATTGAGTACAATTGATATAGAAATATGCATATCAGCTAAATAAGCGTACCAAGATAACAGTTGGAATTAAATGGAGATTACTAATTTTTCTTCTAATTTATACGTTAGATAGTTGTTCCCAAACCTTACTTTTCAGTGCTAAACATTATTCCTTTTTGATCCTTGTTGGACCCCACGCGAGGTAGTCCGACTTGGATATCGGATTGGAAAATTCATCTTTGACTCATCGGATTCTTGTAGAATCTGCATGAGAAGTTGAATAGTCAAGAAAACCTATAAATTTCTAATTTTACATTCCTTTTCGGTCGTTTCAGATTCTTCTAGAAATTTACATAGGTACTAGTTTTGTAGAATATGGCGCCTAAACGCAAGTATAAAGGGGCAATCTATGGATTCACCTACTAACGATATTAATTTGAGCAATCGATTTGGATATTCTCACCAATGATGAGAATGATCCTTCAGTCAGACAAAATTCATCAAAACATTCCCGAATTAATGTAGGGAAAGCAAAGGTTCCACCTATTGTGGTAACAATGTCCGGATTTTCATGGTCTCCGTAAGGAACTTGCGAATTTTATTAAAGATTCCAAATTTTTATTTCAAATTGGTCAAGTCGGGGTTGGATGCCGTGTCCCATGGATGACAAATACATCCATTGTGGCGATTCATCTCATGGAATGTTAACTACAAACTCCATGTTTGATGCAATTCAAACTGGTATAAAATTTGCACACAATATTGTCATGACCCTGAAATTCAGCAATGGGTTTGAAGACACTGAATATTTTAAATTGAATGTCGATCTTTAAAGATAATAAAGACGAGCTGTTTACCTTTTACGACATATTGCTCTGTAGAAAGGATCTTAATTATTTTGTATACCGCAGTGATCGTCTTGATAGTTCAAGTTCAAACTCTTTCTTCATTTTATATCATAGTTTTTGAAACTTAGGGGTTTCTGTTGAAAACAAAATTTGGTCAACTAACACTATTAGCTGCCTATTTACCATTCCAATGCGTAGGTCATCAAAAGAATCTTCCACAAGAGTAACCTTCAGAAGCTTACCCGTAATAGGTCAAAATTCTTCATTATTGGTGATTTTCAATGCAAAACACCGTTCGTGTGAATAATGCTCAAAGCAATTCTAATGGCAATATACTATTTGATAATTAAGTAAATGTATCGTTGTATCGTATTTGACGAGTCTTCAGCTTTTTGATCCTTAGAAGACAATATTAAAGAACACGCCATGAAAGTTGCAACAAATCAAAATGTGCTTCTCGCCCTGAGGAACAAACAATTTGAAAATGAAGGGCGAACACGAAATTATTGCTGACATATTCAACAGGGCATAACTTTTTTACCATTGGGTAAAATCAACCAAATTTTGCACACTTTCTCATTGATGTGTATTGTTTACATGCTGTCAAACTCGAAGTCGTGTTTTTCGATTCAACGAAAATGGAGGTGAACCAACGCGAGTCGAGAGAACAAATTCTTTCCAAACACCTGAAATTTCCTGACCTGTCGCACCGGCAGTTGGGAAAAATGTTGAACATTCACCATTCAACCGTCTCCAGAGTGTTGAAGCGGTTCCAGGAGCGGTTGACGTTGGACCACGGCAAAGGAGCTGGAAGAAAACCGGACCGGAGAACAAAAAGACGGAGGGAAAGGTGAAGCGGATGATTAAAGCAAATCCCAACGTCTCAAGCCGTGATTTGGCTAAAAGATCGGCATGTCGCAGAGCTACGTCCAGAATGCAAAGAAGAGAGCTGACTACATACATACAAGGTACAGAACTTCCCAAACCGCGATGAGCGGCAACAATCGACGGCTAAAACTCGGGCACGGAAGCTCTACGAGAAGATGCTGACAAAATATGGCTGCTGTGTGATGGACGACGAAACGTATATAAAAGCCGATTTTAAGCAAATTCCGGGGTTGGAGTTTTTCACCGGCAAGGGCAAGTTCTATGTGGACGACAAATTTAAGAAGAAGAAAATGTCGAAGTTCGCCTCCAAATATCTCATTTGGCAGGCCATCTGCTCTTGCGGACTGAGGAGTGAGCCTTTCGTGACAAAGGGCACAGTAAATGACGAGATCTACAAATCTGAGTGTCTCGAGAAGCGCCTTTTGCCGTTCTTGCAGCAGCACGACGAAGCTCCGCTATTTTGGCCAGATTTGGCATCGTGCCACTATTCTAAAAATGTCCTGGAGTGGTATGAGACCAATTCTGTCCATTTTGTTCCAAAGGACATGAATCCGCCAAACTGTCCGGAGCTGCGCCCGGTGGAGCAGTACTGGGCAATGATGCAGCGGGAACTTCGGAAGAGCAAAAAGACACACTGAAAATTTATTTTCGTAAAGTAGCTTTCACGCGTTTCGTAAACATGGATTTTGTACATACAACAAATGTCTCGTATATTGTATGAAACATTCATTATGCTTTTTATCTGGTAAAATGCTATCATTACACCTTTTTGTAAAATGCACGAAATGAACTTCGTGATGACCAGCCAATCGCTCTTTCTCTTTTATACCGTACTCATGTATGATGGTGTTGCTGCTGGTATGGGCGGAAATAATTTATCTATCCCAAAAATGAAAGCGCTGTCGTGAACTATAAGTTTATGCTCATTAATCAGGCATGTTCTCACGAGTCAGTGTGGCCTAGTGAGATCAACCACGGATTTAGAATCTGCACTTTCCAAATATTCAGGTTCGAACCCCATGTCAGAAACAATAAAAAAAAACGCTGGACAACTCCACGTGGTTGGCCTTTTTTTGTCAACTACATTTTGAGTCGATAAAGTAGATCTGTCAGTCCTTCATGCAACCACCAGAGAGACGTTTCTTTTTAATTTGTGACGAAATATTCGTAGCTCTTTGCATTGTTTCCGTACAATGCACGAATGTTCTTTCTGTGCCAACAAAAGCTTCGTGCTTTTGATAGTTGCGCGTGCAATTAATTACGAATGTATCTTCATGAAAAGAACAAATCAGTTTCGTTGCTGAAAACAACGAATGGATTAGTGAGTATTACTTTCGATTTTGTAATATAAACTAAAATTTACTTTCAGTGCAGTCAAAGACGAGAAGGACATGTTAAGAAAATGAAAAAAAAAACTGAGAAACTGGTACCGGATGACACTGTAAAGACTTTGATGGAGGGCATCAAGCGAAAATGCGTTCAATTTTACACTCAAGGCTCCATCGATTAAATTTTCTTTTGATTTTTGAAGTAAATATATGTATAAAACTACCCTAAAATTTTGGTTTGATTCCAAACATTATAAGAAAATTGGCATGACATTTTCGGTGTCGCGATAATTTCGTGATCGCCCTTTAAAAGATTAATATCACCGAAAAGAGTGTATAAAATGGGTGCTAATACACTCTCAGTCCCGTAGTACGCCAAGACAGTTCTCCACGGGGCTCGTAAGTCATGAAAAGCAGTTCGTTGCGTTCAGCCAGACAAGTAGCTTTCGAAATTCCAAACAAGGTTGAGAAATCGTTTCAAAAGCGCTTTTAAGATAAAAAAAAAAACAAAAACAGCAACAGACGAATTTTTACGCTCTACGTTTTCCTTCCATTTTGGCAACACTTAATTTAACGCTGGGACCTCTAAGATATCCCGATTGTTGGCATGATCAAATTGTTACTATTTTAACTTGTATATCGCCTGGCCCTTAACGATAAGTTCTAAAGCTTTCTCGAAACTCGTGATGGACTCTTTGGCTTCTATCGTTCCAGGGACATTTTGAATGAGAATTACTAAAGATTTTTTACAAATTTGTGGCACGTGCCATGTTTTCAGCGATAATGAAAGCAATGTTGTAAAGCTTGCTTCAGATAGAATTGGAACAAAAACAATTGCCTGTATTTCAGTTATTTATTATTGAATTCAAGATCTTTTTTTATACAAATGTAGCGTTTTCTTCATACTTTTAAGAAAAAATACGGATAAAATTATTCGTCACGGTTTCGAAGGAATTCTCGAATTTTTCCTGTAACACGGCAAGTAAATTTTTTGACCTGGGATTTGCCCGAAGTCAGCCTTGACATAGGTTTCATCGTCCATCAGAAGACACCCGTCGAACTTGGTCAGCACCTGGTCGTATAGCTTCCGAGCACGGATTTTGGCCACACTATTCTGGTCCGATTTGGCTGTTTGCTAGCTCGATACGACTTGATTCCTTCCCGAAGTCGAGTTCTCCTCACGGTACTATGGGCAGCACCGAATTTTCTGGCCAAATCACGGTCCCACAGATTGGGATTCCTCTTAATCGTCTTCAAAATCTTACCACGCAGTTTCCGGTCGACAGTTACACTCCGACGATTGGCTTGAGGCTTCCGAATCGTCGTCAATGTTTCCTTATACCGTTTGATAACGCGTCATACGGTATTTCTGGGCAATTTCAGCTGTTTAGCTAGCCTAGATGCAGATCACAATGGATTTTCCAAATAACTGTGCACATTTTTTTCCCTTCTTTCGGCTTCCATGTTGATTGTTTACAAAGTACAGTCGATTTGCGGAATGTCAAAAATACATACGTGAAGCTGGCAAAATTCCCGACACGTGGGCGCCAAGAACTTCCAAATCCGTCCACCAGGAGCGCCACAATATGAGCAAAAGTTTGTTCCAATTCTAAATGAAGCAAGCCTTACTACTCTTGCATTAACGTGAGCTGCTTTAGACGTTTCTCTAACGTTATCGGGTGAACATTTTCCAAACTACTAGTTAAAATTAATCAGCTATTCTACAACGATATGACATAGAAACTGGTGCCAGCCATCCAAAGAATCCATTGCCATTCCACCAATTCAAAAGTTGGAAGTCCTACAGCCACAATCAGTATCATTCAGCCATACCAAAAACAGCGTCGGAAAGAAACTTTCTTAAGTAACGCTCTGGACTAAATTGATGATGATGATGTGAACTACCATCTAATGTAGCAAGGCAACTGCCTATAGCACTGAACTGTTTTAATTAAACCATTTGATCAAGGTTATACTATGTTAAATGTTCCATCATGTTCCTGTATGAAGGGTCAAAAACGTATTGTGGGCCCGTAAGCAGATACACTTACGCGTAACCCAAAGCTACAGGGGTCTAAAGAGAATCTCCAGAAACAAGTTCGCAGAAACCACACCAAAACCGAGCCCTCGCCTAGTAAAATGTCCCACTGGATGACGAGAAGAGCTCGCCCTCTTTTCACGAAACGTTAACAACGGGAACTTGGCAGTCCCACTCTTCCTATCCAATTTGCTTTAATCGGGTGCTCTGGTGGTCCCTCCGTTGATCCCAACATATGTTGTTATATAAATATATGACAAAAAGTAGAGAAGTAAATATGATTTGCTTACCTTGATTTTATCTTACCCTGAAGCTAAAGATTATGATACTACTTAATTTTTTATCAAGCATATGGAATATCCTTAATAATTTCACACTGCCAGTGCCATAAGAAGAACATACAATTTCAGTGCCGCCCATCTATTTCTATAAACATGCTTTAATAACCTAGCGATTAGACGCTTATTTACGGAGACTTTCTTAAGTAACGCACTGTACTGAATTTTGCTTAAACTCGAACCAACTTTCAATATATACTCAAGCGAAATTGTCGTCGGATAGCTTAGTGAAGCCAATAGTGCAAGATGGAATGCACTGGAATTTCAACCATGGATCCATTATTATCCACCAGCGTACAGAATGATTGCCCGGCAATGGGCTGAAGCCGGCACGAGTGCTCCGAAGTGGCCTAGGAAGGCTCAATGGGTCTGACAGATTTTGACGTCGGTTTTCTGAAATTGTCACGGCATACTCTTCGTGGCCGCGGAGGAGTATTTTCCAGACCTTCAGGAATGCAAGGTTTTTGCAAGTATAATGCCGCTACCAGCTAGTGGAATATCAATTTTAAAACACACACACCATCATAAACAACACACACATATATTGAAATATAAGTTTGAAAATATATGAAATATAAATTAATAGAGTTCGTTGAACTGCACAAAAATACACACTTAAAATACCTTTGCACAAGAAATCATTCCGTAGAAATAATTTCTTCTCAACATAGGCAGATACAGTAAGTAAAAAATAACGAGAAAAAGCACACAAATAGAATCTAAAAAATGTTTAAATCATAAATAATTTTATTATTCAACTTTGTTAATGTTGAAGGTACTTAGGGTACCCTAGATAGAGATAATGTACTTTAGCTTCGAGGCATACAGGATTTGATTCCAAATTCGCAACGATAGTAACATTTTAACATTTGAAGGAAATGATTGTCAGTTGTCATAATGTCCCTTTCATTTCCTGACCACCATGACGACTCGGATGATGATGAGTCCATATACATAAACAATTTTTAATTTGCGATTGCTGCCCAGTAGCTGTTTCTTTATTGTTGCGTCGCCAGCACGATTTCTTCGATATCCAGTCCACGTCTACTTGCACGATTTCCTTATTTAAGGCGTCTACGCGTGCGATAAACTGCACAGTTGCACATTTGATTATCGTGCATCATTCGCAATTAGAGTCCACGAGCGTCTTTTGCATTCTTTGCGGATCACAAAGTGATCGCATCATCGTTTGATAATCCAAAACGTTTAAAATTATATTCAAAACGGATGACTCATTCAATGAATTTTAATTTTCGCTATGTCAAAATTGACACGGACTTGGGTCGAAAATTCGAATTCCTGAAAACCATAAAATCGCCAAAACATTCAAATTGGCATTTTGCATGCAATTAAACTAATGCCTCCCGGAGGAACAGGTTTCGTCAACCTCTGTCAATCACGCCGATCAGCTGGAGTTCCATTCGACCTTCGTCCGTGGGATATCCGTAGCCGAATTGGCTGTGGACATATAATCTCATTCGAGATCCAAAATGCAACGAGGCATAACAGTGTGCACCTCATCTCGGTCGTCACACCGGTTGTTTTTCTCTCTCTTTCGATGCTGCAGAGTGCAGTCGGCGGAGTTCCACCTGCAGCTGCACAACGTACAGCATGGCATGCAACGCTATAAAACTGAGCACTGCTAGGGTATGCTCATAAAAAGCGGAAGCCTTGTCATGCCGCCTCACGACTTGAGACATCTAGACGAGCCGGGAGTGCGTTTATGCTCGAGTTCGGGGAATACTATGAAAACGGTTTGCCACCCAGAGCATAGGAAGTGAGGATGGTTGTTTTTATTCCCCCCTCTTGGGATTTGTAAAAGTAAATAATTTGTGGCATGGCTGGGAATGTGTTTGAGCTTCAGCGAGTTTGATGATCTTGATATGGATACGGTGGGTAGGTTCACGTTTTATAGAGTAACTATTCCAAGATTAACTGTTTGGAATCTCAGTTGTAGGGCAAGACATAATCTAAGACGAACTTAAAGGCCGTCTCGGACTTGGATGTTTTTTGTATACCATACCTGGCTTCTAAGAAGTTCTAGATGTAAAAAGTCACGAATGTTTACTGACAGCATAACTGAGAAAACTGGTGAGAGGGAAAGAGGGAAAAGTGAGGTAGCCAGAGATAATAATAAGAAAAGCGTAAAAATAATAATGAAAAGAGTAAGAAAAAAGGAAGTTGTAAACAGACACAGCGAAGTAATAAGAGAGTAAGAGGAAGAGAGCAAGAGTGATAGGGGTAAACAAAGATAGGAAGAATAATATGGAAAGAGAAAGAGAGGTTGAACTACTAATCTGAAGAGAGGAAGAGAGATTGAAAGAAAGAATGATAGGGAAGAGGAAGACCAATAGAAACAATGATAGAGAAAGAGAAAGAATGATAAGGAATGAGGAAGAGAGACAGAGAATGATAGGAAAAGAGGAAGAGAGATAAAAAGAATGATACAGTAAGAGAAAGAAAAATAAAGAAAAGGATAGGGAAGAGGAACAGAGATAGAAATAATGACAGGAAAAGAGGAAGAGAGATAAAAACAATGAAACTGTAAGAGGAAGAGAGATATAGTGAAGGATAAGAAACAGGAAAAGAGATAGAAAATGTGATAGGGAAAGAAGAACAGAGATAGAAAGAATGATGAGAAAGAGAAAAAGAGATAGAGAGAATGATGGGGAATAAGGTAAAGAGACAGAGAATGATAGGAAAAGAGGAAGAGAGATAGAAAGAATGATAGGGAAAGAGGAAGAGCAATAGAAACAATGATAGAGAAAGAGAAAGAATGACAAGGAATGAGGAAGAGAGACAGAGAATGATAGGAAAAGAGGAAGAGAGATAGAAAGAATGATACAGTAAGAGAAAGAGAAATAGAGAAAAGGATAGGGAAGAGGAACAGAGATAGAAATAATGACAGGAAAAGAGGAAGAGAGATACAAAGAATGATACGGTAAGAGGCAGAGAGATACAGTAGAGGATAGGAAACAGGAAAAGAGATAGAAAATGTGATAGGGAAAGAGGAACAGAGATAGAAAGAATGATGAGCAAGAGAAAAAGAGATAGAGAGAATGATAGGGAATAAGGAAGAGAGACAGAAAATGATAGGAAAAGAGGAAGAGAGATAGAAAGAATAGAAAGAAAGAGAAATAGAGAAAAGGATAGGGAAGAGGAACAGAGATAGAAATAATGACAGGGAAAGAGGATGTGCGATAGAAAGAATGATACGGTAAGAGAAAGAGAGCTAGAGAGATTGATAGGAAAGAGCGATAGAAATAATGATAGGTAAAGAGGAAGTGAGATAAAAAGAATGATAGGGAAAGAGAAAGAAAGATAGAGAGAATGATATGGTAAGAGGAAGAGAGATATAGAGAAGGATAGGAAAGAGGAAAAGAGATAGAAAGTGTGATATGGAGAAAGGAAAAGAGATAGGAAGAATGATAGGGAAAGAGGAAAAGAAATAAAGAGAACGATAGGGAATGAGGAAACGAGACAGAAAATGATAAGAAAAGAGGAAAAGAGATAGCAAGAATGATTAAAAAAGATGATGAGCAACAGAAAAAATGCTAAGGAAAGAAAAAGAATGATAGGGAAAAAGAAGAGAGATAGAAAGAATGATACAGTAAGAGGAAGACAGGTAGAAAAAATGATACGGTAAGAGGAAGAGCGATAGAGAGAAGGAAAGGAAAGTGGAAAAGAGATAGAAAGAGTGATAGAGAAAAAGGAAGAGAGATAGAAAGAATGATAGGGAAAAAGGAAGAGATAGATAAAAAGATTGATAAGGAAGAGAGATAGAAACCATGATAGGGAAGGAGGAAGAGAGATAGAAAGAATGATAAGGAAAAAGGAAGAGAGATAGAAAGAATGATACGGTTAGAGGAAGAGCGGTAGAGAGAAGGATAGGAAGAGAAAAAGAAGGAGAAAGAGTGATATGGCAAGAGGAAGAGAGATAGAGGCAGAGAACGTTAGGAAAAGATGTAGACAGCTTGAAAGAATGATAGGGAAACGGAAAGAGCAATAGAAACAAAGATAGGCAAAGAGAAAGAGATATAGAAGGAATGAAAGGAAGGAAAATGAATAAGATGAAAGATAGATGGAATGATAAAGAAAGTGGAAGACATATAGAAAGAATTAAAATGAAAGAGAAAGAGAGATTTATAGAAAAGAAGATCTATCTATAAAAAATCAACTTCCTGTATTTTTTTCCTCAAATAGACTCTGATGACAGGGTTATACCAATGTAAAAAAGAAATTGCTAATTTTAAGCGTAGACTCCATGTTTTTTTATCGTTGATTTATCTATTTTACTAATATGCAAAGAAAATATTTGTTAACATTTTTTAACCAGGGCCATAATCATGAATATATCACATGATGCGTTGATCTAAGAAAAAACTGATGACGGGATATTTTTGTCGATAAGTTCAATTAATTTCACCCATAACTAGCATAGCCTCCATCTCCTAGCACGTCACTTTGTTTCGAGATCTTCGCCTTGCTCGAAATAGAAATTAAAAACTGAAAATACAAAATTGAAGATGATAAATGGAAAGTTAAAATAAAAAATTGAAAATAAAAAATGAAATATAAATAATTTAAATAAATAAAAAAAAATTGAGGGCAAAAAATTTTAAATAAAAGATAACAGATAAAATTTTTAAAATAAATAAATTGAAAAAAAAAATTAAAAATTAAAATTTAATAATAAAAACATTGAAAATAAAATTTATTAAATTAATTAATTGAAAAAAAAAATTAAAAAAAAAATTAAAATTAAAAAATTAAAAATTACAAATTAAAAATAATAAATTAAAAATTAAAAATAATAAATTAAAAATAAAAAATTAAAAATTGAAAATTGAAAATTCAAAATTGGAAATTCAAAATTTAAAATTGAAAATAAAAAACTGAAAGTTTAGAATGAAAATAAAAATCTAAAATCGAAATGTTTAAATTGAAATAAAAAAATTGAAAATTGAAAATCAAAAATTGAAAATAAAAAATTGAAAATAAAAAGTTGAAAATAATAGTTGAAAATAAAAAATTGAAAATAAAAAATAAAAAACTGAAAACTTAGAATGAAAATAGAAAATTGAAAATTGAAAATTAAATATTAAAAACAAATATGAAAATTAAAAACTGGTATTGAAAATTGAAAATTGAAATTGATAATTGAAATTGAAACTTGAAATTGAAATTGAAATTGAAATTGAAAATTGAAATTGAAAATTGAGATTGAAAATGAAATTGAAAATTGAAATTGAAATTGAAAATTGAAATTTGAAATTGAAATTGAAATTGAAAATTGAAATTGAAAATTGAAATTGAAATTGAAATTGAAAATTGAAATTGAAAATTGAAAATTGAAATTGAATTGAAATTGAAAATTGAAATTGAAAATTGAAATTGAAAAATTGAAATTGAATAAAATTGAAATTGAAAATTGAAATAAATTGAAATTGAAAATATGAAATTGAAATTGAAAATTGAAATTGAAAATTGAAATTGAAAATTGAAATTGAAATTGAAATTGAAAATTGAAATTGAATTGAAATGAAAATTGAAATTGAAAATTGAAATTGAAAATTGAAATTGAAAATTGAAATTGAAAATTGAAATTGAAAATTGAAATTGAAAATTGAAATTGAAAATTGAAATTGAAAATTGAAATTGAAAATTGAAATTGAAAATTGAAATTGAAAATTGAAATTGAAAATTGAAATTGAAAATTGAAATTGAAAATTGAAATTGAAAATTGAAATTGAAAATTGAAATTGAAAATTGAAATTGAAAATTGAAATTGAAAATTGAAATTGAAAATTGAAATTAAATTGAAAATTGAAATTGAAAATTGAAATTGAAAATTGAAATTGAAAATTGAAATTGAAAGTTGATGAAATTGAAAATTGAAAATTGAAAATTGAAATTGAAAATTGAAATTGAAAATTGAAAATTGAAAAATTGAAATTGAAAATTGAAATTGAAAATTGAAATTGAAAATTGAAATTGAAAATTGAAATTGAAAATTGAAATTGAAAATTGAAATTGAAAATTGAAATTGAAAATTGAAATTGAAAATTGAAATTGAAAATTGAAATTGAAAATTGAAATTGAAAATTGAAATTGAAAATTGAAATTGAAAATTGAAATTGAAAATTGAAATTGAAAATTGAAATTGAAAAGAATTGAAATTGAAAATTGAAATTGAAAATTGAAATTGAAAATTGAAATTGAAAATTGAAATTGAAAATTGAAATTGAAAATTGAAATTGAAAATTGAAATTGAAAATTGAAATTGAAGAATTGAAATTGAAAATTGAAATTGAAAATTGAAATTGAAAATTGAAATTGAAAATTGAAATTGGAAAATTGAAAATTAATTGAAAATTGAAATTGAAAATTGAAATTGAAAATTGAAATTGAAAATTGAAATTGAAAATTGAAATTGAAAATTGAAATTGAAAATTGAAATTGAAAATTGAAATTGAAAATTGAAATTGAAAATTGAAATTGAAAATTGAAATTGAAAATTGAAATTGAAAGAAATGAAATTGAAAATTGAAATTGAAAATTGAAATTGAAAATTGAAATTGAAAATTGAAACTGAAATTTGAAATTGAAAATTGAAATTGAAAAATTGAAATTGAAAATTGAAATTGAAAATTGAAATTGAAAATTGAAATTGAAAATTGAAATTGAAAATTGAAATTGAAAATTGAAATTGAAATTGAAATTGAAATTGAAATTGAAAATTGAAATTGAAAATTGAAATTGAAAATTGAAATTGAAAATTGAAATTGAAAATTGAAATTGAAATTGAAATTGAAAATTGAAATTGAAAATTGAAATTGAAAATTGAAATTGAAAATTGAAATTGAAAATTGAAATTGAAAATTGAAATTGAAAATTGAAATTGAAAATTGAAATTGAAAATTGAAATTGAAAATTGAAATTGAAAATTGAAATTGAAATTGAAATTGAAAATTGAAAATTGAAAATTGAAATTGAAAATTGAAATTGAAAATTGAAATTGAAAATTGAAAATTGAAAATTGAAATTGAAAATTGAAATTGAAAATTGAAATTGAAAATTGAAATTGAAAATTGAAATTGAAAATGAAATTGAAATTGAAATTGAAAATTGAAATTGAAAATTGAAATTGAAAATTGAAATTGAAAATTGAAATTGAAAATTGAAATTGAAAATTGAAATTGAAAATTGAAATTGAAAATTGAAATTGAAGAATTGAAATTGAAAATTGAAATTGGAATGAAATTGAAATTGAAAATTGAAATTGAAAATTGAAATTGAAAATTGAAATTGAAAATTGAAATTGAAAATTGAAATTGAAAATTGAAATTGAAAATTGAAATTGAAAATTGAAATTGAAATGAAATTGAAAATTGAAATTGAAAAATTGAAATTGAAATTGAAAATTGAAATTGAAAATTGAAATTGAAAATTGAAATTGAAAATTGAAATTGAAAATTGAAATTGAAAATTGAAATTGAAATTGAAATTGAAAATTGAAATTGAAAATTGAAATTGAAAAATTGGAAATTGAAAATTGAAATTGAAAATTGAAATTGAAATTGAAATTGAAAATTGAAATTGAAATTGAAATTGAAAATTGAAATTGAAAATTGAAATTGAAAATTGAAATTGAAAATTGAAATTGAAAAATTGAAATTGAAAATTGAAATTGAAAATTGAAATTGAAAATTGAAATTGAAAATTGAAATTGAAAATTGAAATTGAAAATTGAAATTGAAAATTGAAATTGAAAATTGAAATTGAAAATTGAAATTGAAAATTGAAATTGAAAAATTGAAATTGAAAATTGAAATTGAAAATTGAAATTGAAAATTGAAATTGAAAAATTGAAATTGAAAATTGAAATTAATGAAATTAAATTGAAATTGAAAATTGAAATTGAAAATTGAAATTGAAAATTGAAATTGAGAAATTGAAATTGAAAAATTGAAATTGAATTGAAAATTGAAATTGAAAATTGAAATTGAAAATTGAAATTGAAATTGAAAATTGAAATTGAAAATTGAAATTGAAATTGAAGATTGAAATTGAAAATTGAAATTGAGAATTGAAATTGAAAATTGAAATTGAAAATTGAAATTGAACAAATTGAAAATTGATATTAAAAATTGAAAATTGAAATTGAAAATTGAAACATAAAATCAAAATTTAAAGTTGAAATTGAAAAAAAATTAAGCAATTCTGAAGACGGAACTTCTCAAACCTAGCAAAACTATTAAAACAGAACCGAAGTTGAGGAAAATTTGAGTTAAAACAACAAAAACAGGGAAAATCATGTGTACAAAATTTGATGAGTGGAGTGAGCAGAAAGACGCAAATATTGTAAATCATAACTCATAAGTAGTTTTCCACTCCCTGAAAATTGCAAGAATATCCTATAAACGGTTTAATTTTGGTGAGTCGCGTCCTGAGCTGCGAAGAATATTTCTCCTCTTCTCCTGGAAAATCTTCTTAAATTTGTTAAATCTCAACTTGAACTTTTTGTTTCATCTTCATGAACTTCATGAACTCGATGTGACTCAAGATCAATAAAATAATGCTAGTTCTTTGTAAAACTTTCTGGGAAATCGTTTAAAACTAGTTTCATTTACCACACGGCTCTTTGAACGTAGGTATTGCTGATTTTACCCTGATTCTCCTAATAGTTTTGTGTTTATCATAAATTTATTTGGTCGGAGTTACTCAAGATCAACAAGTTAAGGCTAGTCCTTTAAAAAAATTGCAGAGGAATCTATTGGAATTGGTTTCGTTTACTTCACAGCTCTGTGAACGAAGATACGGTCGATTTTACCCCGATTACCCTAATATTTTTGGGTTATTCAGAGATTGTTTTGTTCGGTTTGACTCAGAGCTGTACGGTGAACGAAATCAACTTTAATCGATTTTCCAGAAAATTTTACATAGGACTGGGCTTTCTTGAGTCACACCGACGAAAGAAATTTCTGAATAACAAAAAAGAAAATTAGGGGAATCAGGGTAAAATGTGTCATATCTCCATTCACAGAGTGGTGAAACAAACCTCAATCAAGTCTCCAGGATATTTGAATGGGCTAACCTTATTTGGTTGCTTTAGAAAAACGTCGAACAAAAAATTGCTGACGAAAAACGAAAATGTTAGGGGAATCAGGGTAAAATCAGCGATATTTTCATTCACATAGCCGTGCGGTGAATTAAACCTATTTCTATCGATGGACCAGAACAGAATTGTACATAGGACTAGCCTTATTTTGTTGCTGTAGAAACACACCGAACAAATAAATTTCTTAATCACACAAAAATAATGGGGAAATTAGGGTAAAATCAGCCATATATTTATTCACAGAGCCGTGCGGTTAGTGAAACCAACTCCAATCAATGTTTTAGGCAATTTTACATAGGACTAGCCTTATTTTGTTGTTTTTGAGTGACGCCGAACAAAGCAATCTCTGAATAACACAAATATATTAGGGGAATCAGGGTAAAATCGACCATATCTTCGTTCACAGAGCTGTGCGGTGAACGAAACCAATTTCCATCGATTTTTCAGCAAATTTTGATTCTCCTGGAAATTTAACATAGGACTAGCACCATTTCGTTGTTCTTGAGTCACACCGTTTTGTTTCGTCTTGAACTTTTGAGATGTTCTCTTATGAACTTCAGGAAAGTTTTCTCCTGAACCTAGGGGAAGTCTGTTCCTGAATTTCTGAGAAATTCCTCCTTGAACTACTAAGAAGTACCCTCTATATTTCTGAAAAAAATCTTCCTCAACTACTGGGAATTCTTGAAATTCTAGAATGGTTGATTCTGAACTTCAGGAGCGCTCTCTAGCATTCTTGGTGGTTCCAACCAAACGTTTTAGAAGCTTCCTTCGGAACTTTTGGAAAGTCCTCTCCTGAATTCATGAAATTTTTGAGAAATTCCTTCTTATAGGTAGCCCCCTCTCTGGTAAGTTTCTACCTGAAATTGGGGAAGTTTTTTCCTGAGCTTATTCCTTCTAAATTTCTGACAAGTCCCATCCTAAACTCCGAGGGAATTTTATCGAAATTTTGGGAAGCTCCTCTCCAGAATTTCCAGGAAGATTCCCTTACATTTGTTGGAAGTTTCTCCTGCTCCTGAACTTCAGGGTAGTTTTTTTTCCCAAACTTCTTTGCTTCTGGAATATTTCTTTCTGTTCTTTGAGAGTTTCATCCTGAACTTTGAAAAATCCTCTTTCTGAAATTCAGGAATATTCTCTTCTGAACTTCGAGAAATCTCTCCAGCAATTCTGGAAAGTTCCAACTAAACTTTTAGGACGTTTTTTTTCGGAAACTCTGAGAATTTTTCCTTGAATTTCAGAGAAGTTCTTGGACGTATCGTCCTGAGAGTTGTGGAAGTTTGTTTCTGAATTTTTGAGAAATTATAATTTCTTCCTGATCTCCGGGGAAGTTTTTTTCTTAAACTTAGGCATCTCGAATTTCTGGGAAGAACTCCAGAACCTCTTACGAGTTCCAAACTTCTAAGAACCCCTCATATTAAAACGTCTTCCTGAAGCTCTGAGAAGTCCTCTCCTGATTTTGGATTTCTCTCCTGAACTTCTGAGAAATACAATCTTGAACTTCTAGGGTGTTTGGTCCTGATTTTTTTTGGGATATTCCTGCTTGAACTACTAACAAGTGCTACCTAACTTCTGAGAAGTTTCTGCCTTACCTTTTTTTTTCCGAGGAAGACTCTTCCTGAGCTTTTAGAAAGTATCTTTCTGAAGCTCTGGGAAGTCTCCTTCAGAATTTTCTAGGATGTACCCTAAATTCTGGGTATTATTTTTGTTTAAGATCAGTTATTTGTACAGAAGTACAGGCTCAATCGAATTTACTTTACAGAGCCAAGTTTTCATATTTATATACATCAATTACTAAACCAAACGTTAAGGGGATAGAACCGATTACTCGCGGCCGTCTCGACTTCTATAATTGGCCTCTTAAGCACGGAAAACTCCATCAAACAAAAGATATATTCGTCTACATGTAACTGATTTGGAGGAACTGATTTGTCATTTCTAAGGAATCGGTATTGGAAGAGCTAATTGTCATGTGCTTATGATTGTGGTAAATTGCAGAACTCGATATTTAATCTGCCGTCTGAAATAACTATATCATTCCCTTAGAACAATCTGCGCCTCCAGCAAAGAAATTCTTCCCGTTGGTGAAATCTTATCTTCCTAAGCCAATCACCGCCGAATTGAGAACTGAACCGATGCTAATGTCTAGAACCAAAGACAAATCGTATGGAAGGAGGAACAACAAAACGAAAATGAATTGTGGCAGGTGGTTCTACCGTGATTCAAACTAAAGAAAACATGGAAACTTGAGCATCGACCGAAACAAGAAGAAGGTCTGTGAAGAACGCCAAACAAAGCAAAGGTTGATCCGAATTTAGAAGAGGTTCCAAATTTGGCGTGTCGATCATTTGAAACTACGGGAAAACTGTTCACTTTACGTCGAGAGTAAATTAGATCCCTCATCAATCAGGTGTGCATGGAACCGGATGAAGGCGGATCATTCTCTGGTACCTGAAACCGAAGGGTTTGTTCGAATCTTGCTGTGCGTTTATGAGTAATTTACAACCTTAAAAAAAATACGATTTTGATAATTGCATCGGTGATTTTATTGATTCTTATATCGACATCAAATTTAAATGCATATAATTTGTTCCCCGCTGAAATACAATATCCGTCTTCAAGGCAGGGCAATCTCGAAATTACTTCTTGCTGACAGTCTGTCTGGTACATTCGCTGTGGAAACGGTGTTCAATAAACCACACTCCAATCGTCCGTAGCTGCCATTTCAGACATCTGCATAACCCTCGTCGGTCCTTATTTGGGCCTTTCATACGTCCCGTGCTGACTTCACTTTCAACTCGTTATAATCGAACTCTAACCTTGACGCTCTCGCGCACTTGAAATAATCACTTTCAATCGAGTGATAATTACGATTTTTAACACACCATCAACCCCGGCGTCTTCCGATCCTGAAACACAATAATTAATCGCAATTTCGTCATTCCTCGGTCGACGAGAGGAAGTGCCAATGAATGCAGCAGTGGTCGATCGAATGACGGTCATATCCTGTCGGTGTCCGTGAGTGCACTTGCGATCCGAAAGCGGAGATTATTTATTAAATCGTTCTTCTTCCAGTTGAGCGCAGAGCGGTCACCTTAAACCGTTATCGGAATCGAAGATGATGATTTAGTAGAGCTGCCTACTGCTTTCAAGACCATTTCGGGGACGTGTCCTGGAGCTTGGCCATTGTGTTCATAGTGGCAGTGAACTTCATTAATACTGATTTATTACTATTCCTTTGGCGGAATCGATATGCTTAATATTCCTAGGTTGACGGTCATCGACGCTGACTCAATTTATGCAAGCAATTGTTCGATGGAGGACATATTTGTCATACACATTTCCCAGGAATTGATGGTTTGAGAAAATAGCAAAAGTGACTCCATCAAATCCAGATCGTTGTCCTAACCCGGATGAGTATCATCACTCAACTCCTCTAACCATATTATAGCACAAACAATCCAATGACATTATCCCCTGAGGGGGGACAAATCATCAATTTGATGTACGAATGATGACGACCTGAACAATTCTCTTCCCCGCAGTAGAAAGAAAGTAAAACATGGGCAGCGAGAGCTTCACGCTCTACAAAATTGGAACTGAACTCAGCAAGAGCCTTTCCCCTCCCCAGCCGGTACCAGCCGGCGCCATGCTAAGCAAAACTAAACAAATCCAAATGCGGTTGTTGTTTTTGCTGGTTGCAAATTGAATTTTTAATCAATGACACTCAACAGTTTCTCTCTCGCTCTTCCCATTCTCCCGCTGTAGATGGCGAATGCAAAACTGTAACATTTGTAGGATTTGCAGACCGACTACGTACAACGTCCGGTGGCTAGCAGAGTAGTAAGGTGCCCATCCACAGTGAGCGGCATAAATGTGAGCCCATGAAGCTTGATATCATGCAAAATGGCTATGATTGACTTATCTATAAAATATTAATTCTCGTTGATTACGATGGAGTTTTAATTCCCGTTGATTTCATAGAGATCAACTAACATAAAATTCATCATTGGTCAGTATTTAATGTTCATTCTAAAACCAATTTAACTCACAACTAATTAGCAAGCATGTTGAACACTTGTACTGAATAAACATGTAGCGGGTTAAGCTGTTGAGGTTTCATTAAAAAATACCTGAAAATAAAATTTAGTTCTTATTACGAAATGCAACGTTTTATTCACGAATCAATCCGTTGTTATACTATCAAATGTACGAAATATTCCTATACACACAGAGAAAAAAAGCTCTTGAGTTGTATAAAAATAAACGCATAACAATTTTGTTGAAAATATGATTTGTCGTTATCGTTCCATATCGTTGGTAGATATGCTTCATAAACTTGAAATTTAAGTCGAAAAATAGGCTTTATGGTAGGAACAACTTTCGACTTGAGGCCTGTGATGCTTTTACAGCTAGATTTGCAATCAATTGAACTATTTTTTTTTTGTATCTCGTAAAGGTCTAAGATAAACTTGATACCAAAAATCATAATTGGCACAGATGGCTACAAGGCATCGAAAACTCCCAATTAATAATTGTGGAAGTGCATTAAGAACAGTAAGTTGATAGCAATAAGCGTATTGAGAAAGCAATTAGCTTGGAACGCTAGAAAACGCTAGATTTAAATTTCATTGAATACTTGGTGAGATCATTCCTGTTGGCAAACATGTACCCCCGCCTTTCGTATTCGTTGATATAAGTCCGCAGAAAGAAATCTCGAAGAATTTTATACGATTTGTTAGAAGGGTGCAGATTCAACAAAACATCAGAAAGAGCTCCCAAGAAGATAAAGAGGAATTTCATAGAGTCCTTAGTAAAGAATGAGAAATTTCACTGGAACAAATCATTTTATTGAACATATGCAGCTCCGTTTAGTGTTTATACAACTTTTCAAGTAAAATAAAATAATTATTAAAAGTGGAAACAGGAGATAATAATACTCATAGTTCGAAAATGAACTAAAAGTAAAAGAGAAGGGGAAAAAAGCCATGTACAAAGAAAGAACGAAAAAAAGGCCAATATAAAGAAAAAAAATCGTAAAAGACAGTGGCGTCTCGTTTGCATGTTCAACCTGTTCATTGAACATGATAGTAATTTGTCTCAGGAAACCTTTTCTCTGAAAATAAAAATAAAATAAACGTGATTAGGCAACTAGACGTGTTTACCTCCGTGAATTAATCATCGAAGTAAAATGTGGAGCAGACGTTTGCTTGTATGTGTATTTTCGACGAAACAATGTAAATCTTGATTATTTTTCGCATTGTATGAATAACGCAACAATTTTCATAGCAATAGTTGTTCTAAGTGCAGGCTATCGACTTGAGCTGCAAGTAGAACTGAGCCTTTCATTTGTTGCCGTCCGTGGCTAAGGTGTGGCCCATTTAGTGTAGTAACAAACATTTTTGATTCTTACAACAACCCCAGTGGTCGGATTTGTAAACAATGACATCTTATGTGTTCTCTATAACAATAACAACATCAGAAAAAAATTTCGCGGTGCAGTTCGAACGTGTTTCAGGGAAATACAAAATGGAACAAGAAAGAGGAAAACTAATTGATAATTGCCAGATATTGCAAGCTGTCATTACATCGACTCATATCAGATGGAAGTTTTTGATTTGTCGACTTGTCAATCCCAGTTACATTAACTCAAATTTGAGTGACTCCACTAATGACGAAAATGAGTCAAAAACGACTCAAAAATAAGTTAAAATGGATGGCCGTGCATCGCTATAGTGCACCGGTATTGTAACGCGAAGCCTGCTGTCTCTTACATTAGTTTGTTTTTAAACAAAGCATCCCGTTCGTCGTCACAGTCGCTTTGACATTTCCGTGGGAGGAAATTAAATAAGAAATACACATTGCCAATCTATAGATCAATGATAAACTAAAAATTTTCCGTGTAAGTCTGTCTCATAACCTGCTAGTAGACGAATTTGTGATCATAGCAATCGACATGTTTTGGTTGATTGTCTTCAAGAGCGGATGGGTGAAACAAAGCAGCGGGTTGAGGAAATTGACGTTTGCAGCAAATCGTGAACTGGCCTATTTCATTTCGCCTAATAATGTTAGTTTATGTACAGATTGCGGAGCTGGAGAAACCATTTTAATGATCGGAAAGTAATACACATGCTATTAATAAGTCTCTTCAATTGGGAACTTTATTCCTTGGCTTTGAAATTTACTGAGACTAATGCTCGTTTCTGAAGCTATGTTCCGATAGATAAGACGTAAGTAGAGGGATTTAAGTCTAAATATTGGCAGTTGTAATTATAGGCCACATACAGCTTCATCAAATATCCCAGGTGATGCATAAACTGCTTAAAACCCGTCCCGTACCATATGATCTATCGGTCAATCCACATTGAAATCATTGAAACTCTTACCGTATAGATTTTGTTGCCAAGGTTTTGGTTTGGTTACGCCAGTTGAAAAATGTACAACCACACTTTGATACATTCCCATTGAAAATGATACCAATATCAAAGTTTTACTACGTAATGTAATATTCATATATGAACAGGTAATTAATAACGTAAATGAGCAGTTAATTAATGTAATGTAATATTTATATATGAACAGTTAATTAATAACGTGTGGCTATTGTCTGTGCATCTAGAGTATAATAAAGCCTGCCAACGTTAAATTTTGGATAGTTTGCTTTCAGTGTAGATTACACGTGCTCGAAAACTTTAAACACCTTCCGGGTCTGGCTTTTTATACCGCAATGCAAAGGAACGCCGTCGCCGAGCATTTCTGGACAAATAAGGTGTTCAAATTCCCAAAAAAGCATTTCATTTGGCAGGCCATATGCAGTTGTGCTTGAAAATCTAAAGGTTTCGACTATACCGGCACTATCAATAAAGATCTGTACGAGAAAGAATGCCTGTAAAAGCAGTTGCTACCAATTATCAGAAACCATGACTCTCCAGCTCTGTTTTGGCCTGATTTGGCCTCTTGTCACTATGTGAAATCCGTCTTGGAATGGTAGAAGGTACAAGAGGTCAAATACGTGCCAAAAAACAGCCAATTCACAAAACTGTACAGAACTTAGCTGAATAGAGGAATACTGGGCTCTAGTTAAGCGGAAACTCTTCGAAGCTAAGAAGAAAGCAAAAGTTACCGACGATTTCAAGAGAAGAGATGGGGAATCGTCACGGCGGGTGTATCTGAGGATAACGTATGGAACCTGATGGTGGGTGTACCACAAGAAATTCGGGAATTTTACAGGAAAAAAGATTAACATCTTAAACAACTGTTTATAAAGTAGATATAACTCTATTATTGTTTAATAAACAATTGGATTTGTTAAATTATGTATAAACTTATTTTGCTGCTATTATTTTGGTGTCCGAAAACAAACGTGGACCGGCCTTAGTAAGCATATCTGCTCAAATTTGTAAAATTTAGCTCGTATGAAGATCGTGAAGATAATATATTTAGCTCAACTCAAGTGCTCAACTGCTTGAGAATGATTAGATCATAATGCTACCATCAATATACTGTCTATTTTCACTAAATTTATGACATATTTGGTACATAGGCTGAATAAAGGTGCTATACTGAAATTTCATTCCGTTACCCTAGCTCAGTAGTGTGCAAAAATAAGACACCGAATGAAAACCAGCGGACATGGCACGTATTCATTTGCACTACGTAAGGCTTGTGCACGACAAAATCTGACAGATTAAATTTGAAGTAAAACAAATTGCTGTTAGTTCAATCCAAGATGTATTTTTTATTCATTAAGTTGTGCATGATTAGTCATCTTAAAACTAATTACAGTTACTTAATTAGGCTGCATGAAGAAACTACGAACTTTTGAGTTTACTCCAGCCATTAGGGTCTGTGCAGACTTCTTTGCAACCGATTTAGCTGCTTTTGTCCAAGATTTTCGATTTTCTTCTACAGTTGTAGCTTGTTGTTTATAATCAGAGAATTTTCACTTCACGCGTGCCCAATACCGCTCGATAGATCGCAACTCCGGGCAGTTAGGTGGATTCGCCTTTTTCGGTACAACAAGGAATCCATTCGCTTTATACCGTTCCAACAACATGTTTGGAGTAGTGACAAGATGCCAAATCAGGCCAGAATAGGGAGGGAGCGTCATGGCTGCATAGGAATGGTAACAATCGCTTCTTTAGGCGTTCTTCACGGTATATTGCCTTATTTACCGTTTCGGTAGTGATGAAGCTTTGGCTTGCTCGACCACAACAGCATATTGCCTGCCAAACCAAATATTTTTTGGGAAACTTGGCCTTTTCAGCTTTTTCTAATTGGAAGTATGCACAAAAGTTGGGGACATTTTTATTTTTCTAGCCACAGTACGTACCGAACGATCTGGCCTCTTCTGCAATATTTGCTTCACCTTCGTGCGCTTCTGGTGGTTCCTGAGATCCGTTTTTGTTCCGCTCCCAGCCTTCCTGGCTGTTGAAAAAAGGAAACGAAAGATTTAAGAACGTTATGGACAGTGCTTATTTGCACGTTTTCTTACTGACAGATCCGGATTTTCATTACGACCGCACTCAATTGCTTTTCGCCACCTGCTCTCCCAACAAACATCGGTGTTGAATTAGAGCTTGTTCAAGCAAACTTGGAGAAGCTATTCAGCTGTTTCTTCTAGAATAGCTGAATAGCCTTTCCAAATTTGTTTGAACAAGCTCTAATTCAACAACGATGTTTGTTGGGCTTCTTCGATCTAAAAGCTTGTAGTATCACCAAAAATTGATTTCACATAATGAACAGACGTTCATGAGGCTGCGAAATATTTCACGCGTTGATGAAGTTTTTCCAGAGATATACGTATTTAGCAGTGTCCAGATTTTGTCGTGAACAAGCCTTAAAGAAGAATTATACCAATATAGACTGTATTCGATGAAATTTGGACACACGCAATTGTTCGTAACTTTTTAGCGTGTGGGTAAAAATTATTGAAATTTTAACTGAATGTATTTCATTGTGTTGTGTCAATGAGTTTCGTGAAAATCGGTCGAGTGATTTCAGTGATTGCTTCGAATGAAGAAATAGTGCGCCAACAAATTTTGGGCACTCACTTCGAAAACCCAAACGCTTCTCATCGATGAATCGGAAAACAGCTCGGAATTGCACATTCAACCGTATCTCATGTGATCAAAACGTTCAAGGACCGTAAGACAACCAAGCGGAAAAATGGTAGTGGCAAAAACGTTGCACATCAAATCCGGAGAAGGCCAGGATGGTATTGAACCAATTTAAGCGTTATCCCAACATTTCGATCAGGGATGTTGCGAAAACGGCGAAAGTTTCAGTTTGTTTTGTGCAGAAAACAATGAAACATTCTGGATTACATGTGTACAAGGTCCAGAAGGTACCGAACCGGAGCGATAAACAGAACTCGGTGGCCAAAGCTCGTGCAAAAAAATGTACAGGGAGTAGCTCACGAAACCGTTCTGCATTGTGATGGACATTAAAGCCGACACCAAACAAATGCCAGGACAGGAACACTACGTCTCCACCTCTAAGTTGTACGGAAGAAGAAACTGTCGAAATTCGCCAAAAAATTCCTTGTCTGGCAAGCGATCTGCGGATGTGGCAAAATGAGTCAGCCCTTCATCACCTCTGGAACCGTCAACGGACAAATCTACAAGGACGAATGCCTCCAAAAACGACTTGTGCCCTTCTTGAGATCTCACGATGGCCCGACACTGTTTTGGCCGGATTTGGCGTCTTGCCACTATGCGCGGCCCGTCTTAGACTGGTACAAAGATAATAATGTAGTTTTTGTACCAAAAGACGTCAACCCTCCAAACACTTCGGAGCTTCGCCCAATTGAAAAATGTTGGGCAATCATGAAGGCAAAGCTCGTTAAAACTTCAAAACTGATAGAAAATGAACTTGAACTAAAGAAAGTGTGGTTAAAAGTAAGTAAGCAAGTCGGACCTATCATTGCCCAAAATTTGATGAAAGGGGTCAAGGCAAAGGTACGGGTATTTGGGTTGGGAGAAGAGGTTCAATAAACCAATGATGTCAAAACTTAATCATTTAGTAGTACTTTATTTCCAGAAAGTTTGAAAAGAATCGGGCTCATAGAAAATTTTTGGTGACCTATTTTGTGTGTCCAAAATTCATCGAATACAGTCTTTACATTCGCAATATCTATGCCGTACCTAAACGCCCACAGCAAATATCAAACTGTATTAGAAACGGTGTAGAAATAAATTTAAAAAAAAACTTGTTTATCAAAAACACATATAGTGTACGTCCATGTTCCGATAGTTTTCCGAGATTCAATCCGATTTTGTTCATAATGAGCTGCGATGCAGCATACCGAACGAGACCATTTTCCTTGCAAATACGACCACTGGTCACTTTTCTACGCCGGTCACTGTACTTAGTAGGCGCTGATGGTCGTCTATTGGCCACCATCATCAACAATCATCATCATCGTTTGGATGCGCCGGGCAAACTAGATCCATTTGCGACTCCAACTGCGAATGGGTGAAAGTGTTTGATACTTCCGGTGATGTAGCGGTGCATACAACGTATTGAAAAGAGATGAACACCATCATAAACAATGTCAAAACTAACGGGTTTCGGAGGTTTTAAACAACAATACACTATACATTCATGGACATTTTTAAACCCGGGGCAACCGTCTCTGGAACACGTCACATTAAATACCCCATTGAAGTTCATACCATCATCATCGCGTTCCGATGACACCGGCGGCGGCTGCAAATGATGCCCTTTTGTTATTCGCAGCTCGTCGCCATATAGCTGTCGGCTTCAATTCACGCATCCGACTAATACATATCAGTAACAGACACACTTCTTCTCACTCTCGCATCACACTGGATTGTCCAGGCTATTACCATACGATAAGCGCTAGTGAGTAGTGATACGATCGGATCCGGCTATTTTAGTTTTCCACTATTTATATTCAAATGCTGCGGGTTCAGTCTGCTAAAGTTATTGCTAATTTTTTTTTCACCAGCTCTCTGCTTGTCTTCTAATCTCTTTTCTATAATAAATTGCAATCAGCTAATTTCCCGTATCTTTCTCTTTTTTATGTTTCAGGTAATTCAGCTTTGAAGGCAAAGAGAAATCGTGCAACTAAACGCCGCGCCAACGTTGACATAGGGCCGTTCTGCGATTCGCGACCGGACGAGGGTTGAAAATCAATTCTGAATTCGTGTTCAAAGTCATAAACCACCGTCGCGCTCTGACGCGATGGTTGACAACCCGACCGTCTGTATTTAATCAATAATCGAATTCGGATTCGTCAGTCACCGTAACTCGTTGTCGTTACTAAATCAGAGCCCAAATTGAAAATCGATTTCCCACCTCGCGATGGAAAGCCTTGAACGGAGGAAAAGGTCGCAACGATAATTACACGAATAGAGTACGGGGACCCGGTTCCATCTTTTAAGTTGATATCTGCAAGCAACGATCTGCTGGTCTTGAGACCTTGCATGCGCCTTTTTTCACCCGCCAGATGAGCCCAGCGCTCTCCCTAGAAGGCGGAAGTCGAAAGCAACAGTAGGACAACAGAGCGTTTCCAGGCGAAAGTGACCTGCAAATGTGGAACATTATTTTCGATATTTGTCTTATTTGAATGAAACTTTGCTAACGCGTTTGGCTTAGGAGGCTGAGCATTTTCCGCGCTAACATAGATTTTTTGTGATTCAAGAGTCAGTTTTAAAAGGGCGTAAGCATTTTGAATAGCACTGAAATTCATAGTTTTTAGCTCGAAAATCTTTGGTTGTACAAAAAACTGTCTCAGAACAAGTTGTGACCCTATGTGTGAAGGTTGTGAAAAAAATATTAGTATTGAAGTATTTTAAAATGTTTAAGCTCCTAATGTGATTTAATTTTATCATACACGAATAATTTTCGAAAATACGTTCTTTGCATAAGTTTTTCTAGATTCTCTAACAACAAGAGTTAGTTTTTCGAAATGTATAATAAATTTTACGCTACTCTCTCTTTGACCGCAAGATGATTTAATGAACGGTTCAAATAAAACAGATTATACACCATAGCGCTACTGTTCGTCTTGTTCTCACACGCGTACATAACTGTCAAATCGCATACTTTTCACGTTGAAAGTTATGTTCCTGGCCTACTTAAACCAGCAAAAGTTATTTTACCAACGACGTCAGCGCTCTGGGACATGGGTATTATCGGCGAAACTATGAGGTGTGGCCCATTTATGTCTTCTACAATGTTTCTAAATTTTTAGAGTACTTTATTTTTGTGTTAACAAATTTGATTTAAGGGGTGTATACACCGAGATAAAAAAAAATAACTTTTTTATTTCTGGTTCATGTATTAAAACATTGTAGGTTAAATCATTTCATGAAACTTTGAAGAAGATAAAAACTTTATATCTCTTAACTGGACGAAGTTGTAGGGTGAAAAAGGAATGAAAAATGTAATACCCCCTTAAAACTAGTTGTTTTTATCATAACTTTTTTTATTTGAATTTTCCCACTTTCTAAATGTTCTACAGAGTTTCAGGTACTTTTTAAATTTAAACTTTTTTTTAGGAGATAACTTATCGTTACCTCTTCATTTAAAGGATTTACGTCGGTTTTAATGAATTTTTTGAGCTATCTTCGATAATGTGTAGATTACAGGTTAGCAGGTATTAGCTAAACTTAACGTTAATTTATTCAACAACTGATACCCTTCAAAATGATGTACAAATTATAAGGGGGTCCAAGAGGGCTCCTAACAGTTTTTCAAAAAAGTAGTAACTAAGCTTCTATAAGAGACGATAAGAGACGATAAGAAGCTGGTACCAAAGCTGAATTTTGTCATCAAGTCTGCAACAAGTGCGAGTGGCGAGTCGTTTTTCAGGGAATATCAGACCTTAATTGCTATAGACGACTCTTTTCGACGATTTGACGGGACTACTTAGAGTCGCTATGGAGAAAATGGTTATGCCCGAGCGTCTGATAGTCAAAGCAAAATCGGCCATTGCAATCCAATTGACGAAGAGCAGTTTTCTGCCAGCCTTTAATGTAAAAATCCGATTTGCTTCTAAATCAGCATTCAAGAAAGCGAGAGAATTTACAGAAATTTCCGAAAAAGACGTTTGAGCATTCGTAACGACTGTGGATCTTTTCACTGTGGTTTTTTAAAGCTATTCAACAAATCTCCTTTGACATACCATTTAACGCGTTACGTCACCCGCATGAACCCTGATGTTATTGCTCACTTCACGGATATAACTAAAACGCGTCTTGAGCTGTGTCTTGAAACCCAAGTAAAGGATAATACCAAATTGACAACAAGTTCTAATACCGGGTTATCATTGTTTGGTCTCTGAACATATTATCATCGACGCTGAATAAACAGCCAAAATAACAGAAAAATACTTGTTGAATATCTTGATAACAAATTCAGTGATATGAGAAAAATTTTCCGAAATAGTTTCAAATTATGTTATCAATTTGAAATCAATTCTAATGCTTATAACTGAATTAATTCTGTAAATGAAAAGTAAAATTTATTGTTCAAATATGCTGGTTATAATCATAGTTCCGCATTTAACTTGCAACGTTTGTCAGAAAGAGTATGTTGAAAATGATAACATATGATAATTAAATTAGCTAATGATGATAACTAAATTTGTTATGCGTTAACAGCCGAAATCAAAACGATATCAGGGATACCAGACTTTGTTTCTTAAATGACATCAGTTTGTTGTTTGTGAAGTTTCTTGCCGAAATCCAGAGAAAAGAACAGCGTTTGGACAAATTTTTACTAAAACTGATTGTTCATTCCTGACAACATCAAATCACAAATCATGAAGTCCTTGATACAATATGCATGCAAAGCACGTGCATAATTTTGTTTTCATAAACCTCGAATGCTTTTCTATTTTTCTTCGATGTTTATGCTTCTAGAAAACTTGAAAGATCAATGACTTTTCTAGAGCGTTCTTTGTTTTCGTTTTCAAAATTAGAGACCAAAGCTGGAAACACAAGAAGCCCGATTTGCAGCTGCTATCCGTCATTTTGCCTAAATGAAACAAGTCAGAATTTAAGATAAAATCTTAAGGTAAGATCGAACGATTTCCTCAAAAACTTCAAAAATATCTAACTTATTTTACCAGTCGGGAAAACAAGGTAAAAATGTGGGAAAAGTTCGGGAAAAATGCGGGAATGTTTTAATTAAGATTGTGTGGCCACCCTGCTGACGGTTTAATGAAAAAAACATATTGGGATTTGAAAAGGAAGATGACCTGGATTTGTTGAAACGAAAGGCGGCTGACTTTGACGAGATAATATTTCTGTTGAAGAAAAACTGTGCTGCGCCAGAATGTTCAAGAGAAGACCAAATAAGGATACTATCAGTTTTACCAAAATCTTGGAATAATCAAACGGTAATGGAACAGTTTAACACATACGAATACATTGTGAAGCAGGATCGTCGCATAGCGGAAGTCAAAGGAGTATTGGCTACCCCAAACGAAAGGATAGGAAGCGGTTTGACGCCGGAAGTAAAAAATGAGATGTTGGAGTTCTACGAGAGTGACCAGATAAGTAAAGCCATACCAGGACTAAGGGACTACGTTTTAATAAAAAAAGATTCTCTTCATTAGGCTTATAGTGGCTTCAAAGAGATTAGTGTGACCAATATTGGCTTCAGTTCGTTTACAGCTTCAGAGCCAAACGTAAATTACTTGGCAGCTCATAATATTTGTGTCTGTACTATTCACGAGGATATTGAATTGATGCTATATAGTCTAAAAAAATATGCTTTCCAAAATGATATGAAATTTTACTTTGAACAACTATTATGCACCACATCGTCAAAACCGAAATATTGTTATCTCCGTGAATGTGAAAATTGTCCAAACCGGTTAGCTTTTGAAAGTAACTTGTTCAAGGAACTGGAGGAATATAATGCATTTAAAATATCTTTCAAACAGTGGATTTCAACAGACCGGTGTAATCTAGAGACCCTCTTTGTCACCCATGATTATATCAAAACCGAACAATCATCGTTTTTGAGACACACGAAAAAAAATTTAAGCAATGGCGAAGTTGTCAGAGTGTGTGATTTTTCCGAAAATTATACATTTCTTCTTCAAGATGCCGTTCAAAGCAGTTATTGCAATAATAACCAAGCCACAATTCATACCTTTGATAACTGCTATGTCGAATCAGGAGCGCTTAAGAATCTTAGATTTATTGTTATATCGGAAGCACTTGAACATGACACAATAGCGGTTCAGGTATTTATTTTAAAACTAATGAGCTTTTTGAAAAACACACTAACGCAGTTGAAGAAAGCGATATTTATGTCTGATGGAACTGCATCCTAATATAATAATAGGAAAAAAATTGCAACCATTTGTAAATTCAAAACAAAATATAGCATAGATTCTGAATGGCAATTATTCGCTACTTTCCATGGCAAGGGGCCATGCGATGCAATTGAACCCGCCCCTCCTCCTTCAGAAGGCGGAAGAGTCTCAAATAACCATAGAAACATTTCTCCCCTTCAAAAACCTCCATATGCCAAATTTGGATCCATTTTCTTGATTAGTTCTCGAGTTATGCATAAATTAGTGTTTCATTTGTATGCGAGCCTCCCCCCTTCAGAAAGGAGAAGGGTTTCTCTTGAACAAATGGTCACATATACAAATTAAGTACTCATTAAGGAAGAGGAGCTTTA
Source organism: Aedes japonicus (assembly GCA_034211315.2). Classification (NCBI taxonomy): domain Eukaryota; kingdom Metazoa; phylum Arthropoda; class Insecta; order Diptera; family Culicidae; genus Aedes; species Aedes japonicus. The sequence goes on from JASCZW010006693.1 coordinate 83,458, forward strand.
TCTCTATCCGCTGATATATTCAATTTGAAGGAATTGTATTCAATTTCCGATAAATTAGCAGACAAAGTGTTTGTTTACAAAAGCAGATTCGCCTTTATCAAATGTTGGCGCTGATATATACTTTATAAATTGGAAATACAAGTAAACTAAAATATAAGAAAAGATGTTTCAATCACTTTCCACCTACTTCCTCTGCTGTTGTATAGAATCCTCCTTGCTGGCTAAGAGTGAGTTTTGGAAAACTAAGCGCATGTATTCGGAAAAGCTATTTTTCTGATGCTGGAGAATCTGCGAAGATAATTACATGAAAAAGGCCGTGTTATAGCTGCTGAAAAATATACCGCTACATTGCAAACACGCATTTATATTTGGCAAATCGTTGAGATTTTCAAAAATGCTGTAAAATTTGACCTTAGAGGCACTTTTTCTCTTCAGGATCTCTCCACCCTGGAATTTTCTCCAAAAATGAGCGTTAGAGATTCAGGTTTTTACGCACAAGGTGTAAAGTATACAATAAGAAGCAAAAATATGCATATGTTAAACGAAAATTTAAAAAATACTGTTTGAACCAATTTACCCCATATCGTTCGAACCGTTTATCCAATGTTACATATTAAAGAAGTTACAGAGAAACAACAAATATTAGTAAATTATTAGATATTAGAAAAACGTGTTTTGATTTCACTGGAAAACGCAATTATTTATGAAAAATGTCATATTCTAATATTATGAATAATGTAATAAATCAAAATAAAGACTGTATTCGGTAATTTGGTTTTGCACAATTGTATTCATAACTTTTGTGTGGGTAAAAATCGTAATTTTAACTGAATGTATTTCATTGTGTTGTGTCAAATTGTGTAATGAGGTTTAGTGAAATCAATTGAAGTGATTTAGTGATGGCTTCAGATATGAAAATGTGCACCAACAAATTTGGGCACTCTTCCAAAGCAAACCTTCTCATCGATGGATCAAAACAGCTCAAGATACTTGCATTCAACCGTATCTATATGATCTCTGACTTTCCAAGGACCGTAAGACAACCAAACCGGAAAAATGGTAGTGGCAGAAATATCCGGAGAAAATGAGATGGTATTGAACCAATTAAACGTTATCCCAACATTTCGATCAGGGATGTTGCGAAAAACGAAAGTTTCAGTTTGTTTTGTGCGAAAGAAAATAATGAAACGTTCTGGATTATGTGTACAAGGTCAGGCTGGGGCAGGCGATGAAAACAGAACTCTGGTGGCCAACTCGTTTGCGCTTCCTTGCAGGAGTGATACAAACCGCTCTGCATTGTGATGGACGATGGACCTGGTATAAAATGAGCAACAACAAAGCCAGGAAAGAACTGACGTTATACCTCTGATTGGCGTTAGGAAGTGTGGAAGAAGAAACATCAAATTCGCCAAAAATTCCTTGTCTGGCAACGAAATCTTTTGGATGGAATGTAAATGGTCAGCCCTTCATCCTCGGACATCAACGGACAATCTACAGGACAGATACCTCCAAAACGACTACCCCTTCTTGAGATCTCACGTTGTTTGACACTGTTTGGCCAGATTTAGCATCTTGCTACCATGCCAACCCGTCAAAATAATCAATGAACTTGAACTAAAGGAAGTGTGGTTAAAAGTAAATAAGCAAGTCATCAAATATATCAAATATATATCATTTGCCAAAATTGATGAAAGGTATCAAAGCAAAGTGCAGGCATTTGGGTTGGAGAAGGGTTCCAATAAAATAATGATGCAAAACTTGTATTTAGTAGTACTTCATTTCCAGAAAAAGTCGTCAGAAAAATTTTTGGTGACCTATTTTGTTGTGTCCCAAAATTTCATCTTCTCATTTGTTTTTAAATACTTCCTTGATGATTATATCCTCAGAATCCGTTTATTCCCTGTAATATTAAAATTTTTGAAATACAACGAAAGTTGATGTTCTAGAAACTTTTTCATCACTGACATTTCTCCATCCTGGATTCTTCCCTAAACATTGTTTATTGAGATATTTCATCTCTCAATTTTCGAACTTTTAATTTTTTCAGTGTATTTTTCTGACATACATAGGCCTTGATGTAGTCAGTTCTTTTATTTACAACCAAATGTTTTCAAACTACATTATTAATTGAAATTTATATTCAAAATAGCATATGCAAACGACTCATAGATGCAAATTTTTGTGTACAAAATTTCAATTAAAT
>JASCZW010006694.1:0-85606 GCA_034211315.2 Aedes japonicus
GCAATTTGCGATAAGGGCGAACATGCAGAATGTAAACAAAAGGGAAATGATGATTGTAATAGTGCAAGTAGAATTTCAAATAGTAATTTACAAATTAACGAATAAATTCAAATACAATCTAGCATACAGACAGAGAACAAAACTAGTTTCTGATTCATATATAATGCTGATGGAAATCCGTTCGTTATTCATTGAAATTTGCACATTTTTAATATTCGCCTATCAATACTAGGATGTTGGATTACGCCATTTTCAATGCTGGCCCCACAAGTACTGGAAATAAAGGTATCGCCCTATACTATTCGCCTATGTTTGACATTTTCATAGGTTTCGCCTTCCACTTTTCGCCGTTGTTTTGATTATTTTGTAGGTATCGCCTTTTGCTTTTCGCCGTTGTTTTGATTTTTTGTCAGTATCGCCTTTTACTTTACGCCATGTTTATGTTTTGATTTAAATTACGGCTTTCACTTTGTCAACAATCAGTATGGCGTAAATCACAGAGTGAATTGTTTTGATTACGAAATAACTCTACGCCCTTTGCAAAAACAGCATTTAATAAGTAAAATTATAGCATAACCAGGACAAAAAGGTAAAAACTCATGATTTAGATGTAATAATTATGCATTGCATTGAAAAAACATTTTGTTTATATTTTTCATGTACGCCCAAATCGCAAATTGCTCCGGATATGTCGGGTAATAACAGTATGTATTGGAAATATTATGTTGAAAATTCGCATGAGTTTGTAGGCAGAGTAGGACTTTTGAAGCGGAAAAATGTGAATCAGAAGACAATGATTTGATTGTGGAGGCAGTATCAGACCGGGTCACGTCATTAGAAGAATTCTTGGCAGCTCCGAATACCCTGTCCATAACATTAGATCGGGACGCCTGTGATGGCGAGAACGTAGGCGCTGAACAATAATGAAACCAGCAGCGATGTTAGGTGCCTAGGACTTCCATTGTTCTTTGTGACGAGCATTCTTAGCCGGTTGAGATGATAATCGGTTACTCATGATGATGAGAGCGTAGTGAGACATTTCATGAACTGATAGTAAGCAGGAGAAATTTATGGCTGCTGCATGATGAAAATGCTTACAACAAAATGTTGAACAGAAAAAGAAAGAAGAGCAATGATTTTAATCGCTGTGAGACTGAGAGCCAAATCAATTGAACGTATTATTGTTTTGTGGTGCATCTACGGTTCATACTCGTACTGTTTAAATTCCTATATCTTACCTGGTTCGTCACACACCTCTTCTTGCACTTCGTCTGCTCTATTTTATTGTAGTTAATGTAGTTAGTTAAAGACTATGTTTACCTGTGCACTCCTGTTCCATGCTTTTTTGTCGCTAAGTAACAGTTTGCGCATAGTTTTAATAACATTTGGCTGGTACTTGTTGTACTCGTCGTGAAACCGTTCAGAAATTGTTGCGAGTTGTTGCATGCCAATTCCGAGGATTGCAACGCCGTTGTTACGCTGCTGCATATAGTTGCTTAACTTTACATTACACTTAGCATGGCAATAACAAACGATTCTCAATTATATTGCACCGGTACCTGGAGAATACCTCAGGGAACTATTTAGCAAGCACAAAGTCTCATGATGCAATAATATGATTCCATAAGTTCCTTGAAAATGTATCCACCGTATTACAAAAGACAAAAACAAACTGATAACATACTTTCTCCGGATGACACCAGAGCACAACCCGAACAACGAATTGTGGCAAACATACAACTAGCAGGGTGGCCACAGACTCGGGAAAATCGGGAAATGCGGGAATCCAAAATCATCAGGAAATATGCGGGAAAAGGTCGGGAGTTTCAAAATCCATCGGGAATTTTTGTCAAATGAAAGGAACCATACACACATCTTTTTCAAACGATTCGAGTAGCATTTCTGTCATCTACTCAGACCAGCGATCTCATTAACGGGATGAAACAGTGTTTGACATTGGCATGTGAATCATTTTCTGCTGGCTTTGTTCAGTCTGTTCACAAACGCACTGCTTAGAAAATCTGGCTACACGGCTGTGATAGGTGAGCTTTCGTACATGACTTACATTTGATTTTATTTTACTTGACTGGACTTCCTTAGGTGATCCTGTTGACTGAAGTATCTCTATTGTATGCATTACTGAGATTGCCATTTTTTAAATATCATACCGTTTCAATCCATTTGTAAAATAGATAATATTCGTCACTGCAGTGGACAGAACGCTATTATGCCGGGAATAACAAAGACACATTATGCATCGGACTTGTTTTTATAAATGAATGCTTTTCAAAAAATTAGCTGTGCAGTTTTCAACCCCTGTTAAATAAACTAAATCAAGAGAAATTTGCGAAATGAGTGAATCTGCTTTTGTAAACAAACATTTAAATCGATTTTTTTTAACTAGGGACGCCTCAATTTAAAAAATTTGGACCACAGTTGGCTAGCAGAAGCTTTCTTTTACCCGATTTTGGTGTCAGTTTAAGCAATTGAGCTTTTATTCGTGAGAAATCTTCGATTTAAATGTTTGTTTACAAAAGCAGATTTGCCAACTTCGCACTTCTCCAGAAATATAAAATTTCGACCATGACGATATTTTGGATCCCTAGAATTACGTACCTATGGAGAGGTTTAGAGAAAAATGATGTAAAATAGTTATAAGTAAAATTCGTTGGGTGGACTATGAACAAGTTGCTAGAAGAGCACTACAAATGTTGCCTCGCTTGAGAAGATTTGTGGACGAAGTCAGGAAGCAAGAAGAAAGAAAGCTGAAGGAAAGTCATTCGAATTACATCGTCAGTTTTTCGTCAGTATTTCGATCGAAAGTGTTCGCTGTTGTGGTCGATGCCGTAGACGATAAGTTGCTGGGACCAAAGTTGATTTTTTTCATCATGTCTGCAGCAATGGTCAAATCTTCTATGGCTTCGAATCTTTTTGACGATTTGAAAATTGTTAAGCCCAAGCGTCGAAGCAAAATCATTAATTTAAAGAGAATTGACGGAGAGCGATCTTCTGCCAGCCCTTAATATAAAAATCGGTATTGCATCTTTGCATCTAAATCGGCAAAGAAAGCGAGAGAATTTGCAAAAAATTCCGACGAATACGTTTTGGCATTCCGCAACGAAGTTTGTGCGCAGAAAACTTCCAAATCATGTCCTTAATGCGCTACGTCATCTATTTTAATCCTGATGTTATAACACGCATTAAGAACATAGCTAAAAAGTGACTGGAGCTGTGTCAGGAAGCCTTCGTAGATAAAGACTATCACAGCGCTGCAGTCCTCGAAAACTGCAAAAATATCTATTAATCTAATAATCCCTCCAATCCATTAACTCATTTTCCCGGTCGGGAAAATAAGGTAAAAATGCGGGAAAAAAGCTGGAAACATGCGGGAATTTTAATTAAGATTGTGTGGCCACCCTAAACTAGGCCTGGATTCTCTGGCTAGCACATAGTACGAGACTCGGATGATTATTCTAGCTCTAAATCTCATATTATATTTAACGCTGCAGCGAATGAAAAACACGTCACTTCCATACTTTTTACTCTCCGTGTACAATCCATAACCCCCCGTCCATTCTCCATTAATAATTCACGTGGATATTAACCCTTTCCTTCCCACTGTAGCGCCAGAGCTTTACAACTTTAGTAGAAGGAATCTCCTCAGATTTTGTCTTCATTTTCAAATTCAACATCATGGAAAATTGAATTTGCCGTAAAATGGTTTTAATAAAAACACATACTTAAGTTACCATACATGATCGCACATCGTATATCATATCTAAGAAAAATAATTATGCTTACTTTGTCAAACATTGTAAACCAATAGTGGAGGTCCACTGCCTGATTGAGCATATAACAGTAAATTCGCTTGTTTGTCTATGCGTCCAATATGACCGGAAACAATTATTAAATGCAGTTCATTATATCATTGTTTACGTAGACTGGGATATTCTTTACTTGGAACGACAGTATAAATATTATATCAGATCCTACCTCAAAAGTAGGTCTAGCATCATTACAGTAAGATGTTGTACATGTTCTAAGCAGTACAGTAAAGTTCTGTCCAGTTAGAATCCGGAATCACTTATTGTGTTGTAGCGGCACGGAAAAAAATCTGCACACCAACGTTGATAATCCAACGTGGTCCGCAAAAAAGAATCGCAAAAACGTTGAAAATCGCCAAATCAACCGTGTATGATGTGCTCAAACGTTTCAGGGAGCGAAAGAGCGTGGAGATAGTGCCTCAAGGTAAGCGTGGTAGTGGAACATATGACTGCAAGCTGAACCAGAAGGTGTAGAGAACCGTCAGAGCAAACCCTGGACTATCAGATAATGAAATCTCACAAAAATACGCTGCTGCTCGCAGTACCGTTCGAAGAATTCGTTTCCGAGCAGGATATCGTTCTTATCGAGCCAGCAAGCAACCAAACAGAACGTTGGAGCAAAGTTTCGTCATCAAAACTGGAGCTCGGAAATTGTACCAGCAGGTTTTGACGAAGTAACTGCTCATCGACGATGAGCTACGTCAAAATGGATTTCGGACAGCTTCCTGGCCAAAAAATCTACATGGCGACGACACGAGGAGATGTTCCTGCGAAGTTTAAGTTTGTTTATATGGACAAATTTGCAAAAAAAAAAAACTGATGATTTGGCAAGGGATATGCAGCTGCAGACCAAAGTGTTCGTGACGAATTACGATAGACTCGAAGCTGTACAAGGAAGAATTCCTCAAAAACTACGTACTACCTTCCATTAAAGCCCATAAAGGTCCCGCGAAGTTTTGGCCAGATTTGGCGAGTTGCCACTACAGCCGGGAAGTCATCCAGTGGTACCGCGATAATATCGTAGATTTCATCGATAAAAACACATATCCACCCAACTGCCCGCAGTTCCGGTCCATCGAGAAATTTTGGGCAATAACGAAGCGGAAGATTAAGAAAAATAGAATAGTAGATATTAGTACGTCAATCCGTTACCGAGATACAGATGATTTTATTATTCCGGATTCTTAATGGACATAGCTTTAAATAGCCATTTCGACCCAATGCGATGCATTTGCCGATAACTTGTTCCAGAAGTTGATTTTCCATATACCATTCTTTCTTGGCGTTCCAAGCTTGTTGCTTTCAAAATTAGCTCATTGCTTACCTAACTTGACTGTTCTAAATGCACTTTCACAGATCAAATTGACAGCTTCCAATATCAGGTACCATTTTCGCATTAGTATGGCTGTGTGGCAAGTTCAATCATACCCTATGCCCAGGGGGAGTCGAGGTATCTTCCTTAACGTAAAATGCCTAGACTAGACCGGGAATCGAATCCAGCCACCCCCTGCATGGTGTTTCTTTGTAGCTGTGCCTTTGCCTTTAATGATTTTGTCGATAATTTAAGCCTGAATATTTTGTTTGACAACTTTGATTTAAAACAGCGTTTCATATTTTTTAGGCGGTCCTCGGTTACCACATTTATTAACATAGTTTAGTAGTCATATTAAATCAATGTTTTCAGTAAACATGTGTGTATGCATCATCAAGATAAAAAAAACGATGGAAGTGAAATTTAAAAAAATAAAACCAAATAAAAAAAAAGTAGCAATGCGTAGCTAAAAATACATTAAAGAAATAGTAAATCATAATATAAAACAAAACGAAGATAACTGAAGCATGATGATATTGCTCGCTGTAGAATGTTTTCTATCATTTGAACTTCCGGCTTACGTTGGGATTCACATGGACATTCAATATCTCATACTGTGTACTGTGTTGTGTTCATGTCTAATCACGTCCACCAAACACAACGCTTATCTGGCTGTTGTAAGCGTCGCCTTGTTACTCACAAATTCATTCCTTTTCGGAGCGAATTTGAATTGGATGCACCATAAATTCCATGCGAACACGTCCTTGTTGATAACAAGTTCAAAGCAAACTCAATTGGAATTTGTTCTGGAAAAGAAGAGCGGGGAAATCTTATGCTTAAGGTTCATACGGAAGCAAAAGTCCTTCGTGCACTTCTCTCGTGCATTGGAAAGAAGCATGTGAAAAATGAAATTAGTAGTACTGCTTCAAGGACGCTAAGGAGCAATCTATAAAACTAATTAATATTACATTTCACTACAGTAAGACATACAACATAATAATGTTTCAATAATACAGATCAATTAAAAGAAAATATTTTGCCGTAAAATACTAGCTTTCTCTATTTTGTTGTCATTGTCATAGACGATGATTAATAAGACTTTTTTTGAACCTACATGTAAATCCCTTGCGTTTTAACAAACACATTTGAAGGTTGGAATCATGTACCGTGAAGTACCCGTATTCTGCGCACTCAAGGCCCCAATTTTGCGCATTTAAAAACATTCCATTTTAGTTAAACATTCTTTGAATTTGGTTCTACATGTAAATAGATGTTGTCCTCTTGTGTATGGGATAAAATATAATGTTTGACGATCTTGCAATTACCTGCAAATTTTTTACAAAATGCGCATAATTAGGCGCTGTGCAGAATTGGGGTACTTCACGGTATTTACGCCTATCTTCAAATACTTATTTGCTTCCCGCATTGAAAACGGTTAATTATAGATGATATAATTCCACCTGGATCTGTAAACCACCAATAAGAACATGCTCTTCCCATATTCATCTCAAATGACATTTAATTTGTGTATAGATTCGTAAACGTAAGCAAGTATTATTACTGGAAAGAACCAACCAATTCAGACTTCAAGGGGTGAAACAAATTTCATAGAATAAATGAGGGAACCTATAGTTACTCTACATGTCAATGTGCGCCTATTGACTAATGTTTTCTCGTATTTACAGACATTTCGCCATGGATTTCCTTACTCTCCGACAGCGTTGGCATATGATCCCGTGCAGAAATTGCTAGCAATAGGAGACAAATCCGGTACAGTAAGAATGTATCCTTTTCATCAAAACGACAATACGTTTCTATAATTTATTGACATACCAATCTGTCAACATATCTTAATGCTGTTTATGTAAATTAGTTTCCTTAACTGTTTCATGATAGATTAGGAAGGTTTGGTGTTGATGCTCACGTAAAACACGAAGGAGAATCCGCATGTGCTGTGAATCTTATCGAATTTCTGGTAAACGAAGGTAGCCTTGTAACAGCTACTGCCGATGATACTTTACATTTATGGAATTTTCACACAAAAATACCAAAAGTAGTACAAAGTCTGAAATTTCAAAGAGAAAGGTATACGAACGCTAATCCCATTCTACCCGTGTTTGTAAATAGCGTGTGTTGTAAATAAAATATATTTTTAGGATCACACACTTGCACCTACCAGTAGGCACTAAATGGTTGTACGTAGGGACAGAAAAGGGAAATACGCACATAGTTCATGCTGACTCCTTTTCCTTAAGCGGATACATCATCAATTGGAACAAGGCAATTGATCCGTAAGTAAATACTTTGATTTATTATATTTTTGCAATAGTTTGCTACAGACTTCTCACAAGTAATGACACAGTGTGTGCCTTGCATGTTTTTTTTTTCTCAATATAACACAAGTAGCGATGTCAATTAGTTTTTGTGGACAATTCGTGGTGTTCAATCACTCCTATGTAGTATCGGCAAGCTCAATGACAACACAATTGCATTAAAAATAATATTCCACTAAGCACAAATGCCACACACGTGATACAGTTTAATGCCCACAAAGAATCTATTCAACTCTCGAGCGAACTGTCTCGATAGTTGCTTCAATTTAATCCAATTTCAAAATAACATCGTTTTTTTTTTTCTAGGATCAGAAAGACACATCCTGGTGCTGTTGTACATTTGTCTGATAATCCATTAGATCCTAATAAGGTACGTATCCTATGGTTTTAGGTATCTGGAAAAAGTTATACGATCTCTCAGATTTTTGTAATAGTTTATAGGCTAGTTCTTTATCGAAGAAATAAGACAGGTTTGATTTCGTCAGTAGACTGGTCTTTTTCATGTGAAGATTCTGCTTTGAGCATCGGTATGTTGCTGGGCGCTCTTTTTTATTGAGTATTGCGCGTTTCGGTTTTCTATTGTTCGGTGGCGTGAGTGATCGAACTGCTGCGTCCCGGTGAGATGTGGTGGGCCGGTGGTGTGGATCATAGTTCATTAAGTAATTAATCATGATTCATGCTATTGGTTATCGTCGTGCCATCATAAGATCAATTAAACCACTATCACATTTTGTGAATAGCCCCAACAGCTCCTCACAGTGTTCATGCTTTATTATAAATAATGTTCTTTTCCAATGAAAAGCCATTACTACACTTTGTACGTGGTCCCAACAGCAATCTTACTGTTGGTTAAATCAGTCCAAATCTGCTCAAGCGATATTAAAAATAACACAATTAATACAATAAAAACAACCATCACACGTTATGAGTAGCTACAGCATCCTTACTGTTGGTATACATCTACAAAACAAAGGGCAATTGTAGAATCCAAATAAAGCTAAAGTGAGTTTTTAAACATCGTAGTATCTAAAAATGAAATTGGTAATAACTTTCTGGCTATTTTTCAAACTGTATGGAATTGGTCAGTAAGATCATTATCGTCGATTTTCTTATCTTTTCATCACCATATACTTAGCTTAGACTGCTTGAAAACCCAGTTTAAACGATCGCCATCTACATACTTACCTCTTCGTTACCTCCATACAATTGAAATCTGATAATTGGATTGAATCTAAAGAAATTAAGTAACAATGCAAATTTAAAACATAAGAATTAAGTATCTAGTAGTTTAAAGAACAATATAGATCAGACATAAGTTGAAAATATTATTATAATTTTTTTATTTTATTAAAAATATTTATATTTTTTTTTTTCATCGAGCCTTATCGAGCGTAAATACCATGGATATAAATGCATCAAGCATCAAGAGACCAAGTTCAGGTCCTAATAATGTTGGTTTAAAACAAAAGAACACTACATTGAAAAACGATTACACAATATCTTAGTCAAGTCACGACAACAACAAACAATTAAAACTATACACTTATCCTAACGCCGACCGTCAATTGCTCCGAAAACGGTGGAAAATCTCTTACGAAGTACATTCCGCATCAGATGGAAGTCAAAAGCTGACGCCACACAATTGAGCATTTGCTGCAACCCGTGGATATACTCAACCCATAGTTGGTGCGGCGAAAAGAAAGCCTCGGCATTAAATTGATGCGTATTGGCTTTGGATGATATGTTGCAGGATTGTTTCGCAGTTGGTTCTTTCTTGAAATGATCTGCGACAGTTAAGGTCCTACAAATGTCTCTACGGACTCGCGAAGACAAAATGGGTCTCTCCAAGGTAGTCTACGAAGCGCGAACCGTAGAAAAAGACGTTGAATAAATTCGATTCGCTCAGCGACATCATTATAATTGGGGTTTCAAATTGCTGAACGGTACTCCAGTGTAGATCGCACGAGCGACCAATAGAGCGATTTTAAGTAATGGATGTTGCTGAAATTATTCGCTACCTTGAAAACAAAAACAAGAGTTCTTGAAGCTTTTTCAACAACATATGAAATATGTTGCGAATACGTCAGTTTAGAATCTAGCTTTAACGGTCTTTAACGCACTGCATTCGTCCGATGGACGTGCCGTGAAGATTGTTGTTGAAAACAATTGGATGTTTCTGCCGTTAAAAAGCACTTAGCACTTAGTTGCTGTAGAACGCCCAGCTGAAAACCCGTGCTGACCGGCACTCAAAATCACGCCCAGCTGAAACCCAATCACAATCGTTCTACTAATACGCTCAAAAAAGTTTTTTTTTTAAATAGTGTTTAAAAAAAGTGAAAGTGACTCAAAAACTGCTAATAATGTGAAAAAAGAGAGTTACTTACGACCAGTTCAAATAGCTTCATTGCGGCGCTTAACGATGTGATTGCCCTGTGGTTATTGACGTCCCGCTTGCTTCCTTTTTTAAATACCGGAAACATGTCTGCCGTTAATATGTTTTCAGGATGGGTTTATAAAAAGTCACTTTTTGCGTGACGTCATTAATTGACGTTCCCTCACTGAAAATCTATAAAAAAAACAGTAAATCGTAAGGACATGAAGCTGTTCAAAACGCAATTTCCTTATGAAAATCTAACCATCTCGATGCTCTCGTATGTTTTCATCGGATCACGAGGTTTTTCTGATGTTTCCGTACTTTTTATTGTATTGAATTCGATATTGATATAAATATTGATAGAGACGAAAACTAAAAAAACAGCAAACAAAACGAAATGCTGTTGATCGGATCGAGTAAAAGCGTGTTTATCTGAAATATGACTGGTCTCACCAAGTCATTATCACTTCGTATTGAATGTAAAAACTAGTAATCAGTTCAATTTTGCGGACGTATGATTATTCTAGCTAAAAAAATACAGTGAAATACCATAGCAATTTTTGGATTCTAGCGACAATTCTTGAACATCATAAAATCCTTTCAAAACCATTTCATCATCGTATGTTGATCAACTAATGTTGGGAATCACCATGGTATTTCGTTTTGTCTGATGACCGGTAATAACCGCATGAAATCAGAGCAAAGGTTACTGTATCGTAGAAGATTATTGTATGCTGACCCAACCAAGGATGTTTAAAAAAACGGTGGTAATAGTAGTCGCGGATTTTATTTTAAAAGTCGCTGTTTCGTCTCAGTCGAAATCCATGCAACCCTGTTAGCAACGGCCGTTGTTGAATGGCAACCACCTCTTATAAAAAGGGCATGCAGCGTCATGCTAATCATCAGTTTTATTCTACCATCGCCCAGCGAACATCAGCAACAGCAAGAAGCAATTTGTAAATTAGAAAGTTAAAGAGAATTAAATTAGTATTGCTAGTGTAGCCGACCAGTGTTCATCTTTTCATCGATTCCCGTCCCTGGCAAGGAGCAACGTCAAACCCCCCAGCTCCTTTCAGAGCTCATAAAGAGTTGAATCAATTGACGCTTGCCTCCTCCGCCCACCCTGCCGAATACAGTCCACTCCGCAACAAAAGGTGCCCTCCGAGATCGAACATCAATTTGGTCCATCCCGAACCGGATGACGAGCAGTTCCAAGAAGCTTTCGCCGTGAAAGTTTGCCCTGAGACGACCCTACCAAAGGATTGAATCGCCTGCCGCCTTCCAAGTGAAAAACACGTACGTTACCTAGCAACCTGCCAACCAAACAAACTGCTACTACTGTTGCCAATGCCAACCGCGTTTGCGAAACAAAGTGAAAAATCAAAATGAATCAAGACGGTGCGCAAGATGTCGGTACCGAGCAGCACCCAGCTGTCGGTTCACACTCGAATACATCAGGATCGTTCCACGGATTCGACGAATGGGAAACCCAACTGGATGAAGCTACAGCCAAGGAATATCGAGGATTGAGTCGCCAACGGTATGCAGCAAAAATGAAATTGATGCGGATCAAGCAGACAGTGATCAACTCGACGCTAGGATTGGCACAACTTGGTGTGCTATCCAAGAGTCTGGCGGTCAACTATGCCGAGTACAACCAATTCCACAGCAAGATAATTGCCATCGTTCCTGATGAAGCGCTGGAGGTACAAGACGATGAATACGCAACCTTCGAGCAATTATACTACGCCATCTCTAACTCTGTGGAAGAGCTACTGCTGGAAGCAAAGGATCAGGCCGCACTGAGAGTTCCTCCCGCCAGCCCAGCAGCGCCCCAGGTAATCATCCAGCAGCAACCACTGAAAGCACCAATCCCAACGTTCGATGGAAGCTACGACGCGTGGCCCAAATTCAAAGCCATCTTCCAGGACCTGATGGCTAACTCGGGGATACCAACGCCATTAAATTGTATCACCTCGATAAATCCCTCATCGGAGATGCTGCTGAAATCCTAGATGCGAAAGTACTAAGCGAGGGCAACTACCAGCAAGCTTGGGAAATCTTGTCGGACCGGTACGAGAACAAGCGAGTGCTAGTAGAAACTCACATCCGTGGGTTGTTGTCCCTGAAGAAAATGACGGAAGAATCGCATAAGGACCTTCGAACTCTGCTAAACGAAGCCAACCGCCACGTCGAAAGTTTGCGCTACCTACAGCAACAGATCACCGGAGTTTCGGAGCACATCATTGTGTATCTGATAACTTCGGCCCTTGACAAGTCGACCCGTAAGTCCTGGGAAAGTGGCCAGAAGAAAGGAGAACTTCCAAAGTATGCACAAGTCATCGGGTTCCTGAAATCCAGATGCCAGATTCTGGAAAACTGTGAAAAAGCGTTCCAGCCATCGACTCCAACAGTCAAGCCAAAGCAAGTCCAGCTCCCTACCAAAACCCAGCCCCAAAAGAGCCATGCAGTTTCAGCTAGTGAATCTCAAGTGTGTGACATTTGTGGTGGTGATCATCGCAACTTTCAGTGTACTGCCTTGAACAACCTGACCGCAACCTAGAAGAACGAGAAGATACGAGCCGCAGGAGTTTGTTTCAACTGCCTGCGTAAGGGGCACCGTTCCAAGGACTGCGCATCCAGCAAGGTGTGCCACAAGTGCCAGCGCCGGCACCACACGTTACTCCATGAAGATAGGGCACCCAGCCAGGAGAAAACGCCGAATGTTTCTCTTCCCGCGGAAGCAGTGGCCAACCCGCCACCGATTCCGGCTGCTTCGAGTCAACCATCGACGTCGGTGCAGAAGATTCCTGCCCTAGTGGAAGCACCCGTTTCCACCACCTGTTCGTCAAACATCGCCCAATCTACCAAGACTGTGCTGCTGCTTACCGCAGTGGTGCAAGTGTTTGACAAGCAAAATCACCCTCATCCATGCCGTGTCCTGCTGGACAGCGGATCCCAAGTAAACTTCGTGACGGAAGAGACGGCCAACCGCCTTGGCCTTAGAAAGCAACCAGCCAACGTTCCTATCGTTGGCATCAACGCCCTGCGGTCCCACGCCCGGGACAAAGTTACCCTAAAATTCAAGTCCAGAGTATCCAACTTCCAAGCCAGCCTCGAGTGCCTAGTGACGCCGAAAGTAACGGGCACAATACCATCGTCGAAGATCAACATCGTCAATTGGAACATCCCCGATGGAGTGGTTCTGGCCGATCCCGAGTTCCACACGCCAAACAAGGTGGATCTGCTAATCGGCGCAGAGCTGTTCTTTGATTTGCTGAAGCCAAGCCAGCTCATCCTGGAAGACAACCTGCCACAGTTGCGAGACACTCACCTTGGGTGGATCGTATCTGGTGTTATCATCGAGCCACAGATTTCCAACATTTCCGTCCAGCATTCCAACCACGCTTCCCTTGTAGATGTCGAGCAAATGATGCATAAATTCTGGCAAATCGAGGAAGTGCCAGACGTACCGAAGCTATCAACCGAGGAGATGGCATGCGAAGCACACTTTCTTGCCACATACCAACGTGATGAGTCCGGAAGGTTTATCGTGAGGATGCCGTTCAACGAAAAGTCTTCCCAGTTGGATGATTGTCGCGCTTTGGCCTTGAAGAGGTTCCTGATGTTGGAAAAACGCCTGATAAACAATCCCGAACTACAGGCGCAGTACGTGGAATTCATTCGGGAGTACGAGGCTCTCGGACATTGTCACGAAATCAACGAAGCTAATGATCAACCCAACCAGCAGAGGTACTATCTTCCGCATCATGCAGTACTTCGCCCGTCCAGCTCGAGCACAAAGTGTCGTGTCGTGTTCGACGCAAGTGCCAAGTCATCGGCTGAACAGCTGTCCCTAAACGAAGTCCTGCAAGTCGGCCCGGTTGTGCAAAATGATCTGCATTTCATCGTTCTACGGTTCCGTAAGTTCAAGATTGCATTCTCCGCAGACGTCGCCAAGATGTACCGGCAAGTTTTCCATGCGCCCGAAGATCGACGTTTCCTGCGAATTTTCTGGAGGTCCCACCCGTCACAACCGCTACGGGTGCTAGAGCTTTGTACCGTTACCTACGGTACAGCATCCGCTCCGTACCTCGCAACAAGGTGCTTGGTACAACTGGTCGAGGAAGAAGGTGAGTTTTTCCCCATTGCCGCTCGCATTGTAAAGGAGGAGATGTATATGGACGATGTGCTCTCCGGCGCAGACTCGGTGGAAGATGCCATCGAAGCCCAGAGACAACTGAAGCAGCTCCTAGGAAGTGGTGGATTTCCAATCCATAAATGGTGTTCGAATTCGCAAGAGCTTCTCGAGTGCATTCCTGTAGAAGATCAAGAAAAAATGATACCATTAGAAGAACGTGGCGTTAACCAAGCGATCAAGATTCTCGGCCTGCTCTGGGATCCGACGGCCGATACCCTGTACATCGCAAACCATCCAAACCAACCGCCTTCATCACAGCAACGTGTCACCAAAAGGGTGATGTATTCAGAGATTGCCAAATTCTTCGATCCTCTTGGGCTGGTTTCTCCGGTCATCGTATTGGCAAAACTCCTGGCTCAACGATTGTGGCAACTCAAAATCGGATGGGATGATCCGGTCGACGAACAAACAGCTCAAAAATGGCAAGAACTTCAAGCATCGATGTCCTTGCTGCCCAATATCACCATTCCAAGATGCGTCACATTCGACAGAGTGGTGGCTTACGAACTACACGGATTCTCCGATGCCTCAACCGTGGCATACGGCGCCTGCATTTACCTGCGAAGTCTATTTTCCGATGGATCAGCCAAGCTGTGCCTACTTACCAGCAAGTCGAAGTTGGCTCCTCTGCATGACCTTTCCATCCCTCGAAAGGAGTTATGCGGCGCTCTACTACTGACCCGATTAGTATTGAAGGTGCTACCCGCCCTGGGTATGGAATTCCAGGAAATTGTGTTATGGTGTGATAGCACGATTGTCCTGGCCTGGATCAAGAAACCGCTAAACCAACTCCAATTATTCGTCCGAAACCGAATCGCCGTGATCCAAGAACACACAGGTGGATACCGATGGGAATACGTTCGATCCCTGCAGAACCCGGCCGACGTCGTCTCTCGTGGTCAACTACCTGAAGCCTTGGAAAACAACAACCTTTGGTGGAATGGTCCCGAGTTCCTCCAGCGAGTGAAGTATGACGTCGACCCACCCGATGATGTTCCAGATCCCTTGCCAGAACTGAAAGAAGCACCCGTCACAGCAGCTGTTAGTATCGAACCATTTTCGTTTTTCTCCAGATACAGCAGCTTCCGCAAAATCCAGCGCGTAATGGGGTACGTATTGCGATTCGTTGGCAACTGTCAAATCAAGAACCCCACCGAGCGAATGTCAAGCAAGCATCTGACGATTACGGAACTACGCCAGGCAACCGAAGCTATTTTCCACGTAATTCAACAAGTTCATTTGGCGGACGAAATTCAACGAGTTGCTGATCACGAACCCTGCAAGAAATTGGCAAACCTGCGCCCTGTTTACGTCGACGGCCTACTTCGTGTCGGTGGCCGACTAGATCGCTCACAGCTACCGTTCGAGAGCCGTCATCCCATCATCTTACCGGACAAGGACCCGGTGGTACGCCTTCTAGTTCGGCAGATGCACGTCGAACAACTTCACGTCGGACAGTCCGGCCTGATGAACGCTATGAGACAACGCTATTGGCTCCTAAACGCGCGGTCCACAATCCGGCAGATTACACGTAAGTGTGTGAGATGCTTCCGAATTAATCCAACCAACACCAGTCAACTGATGGGAAACCTGCCAGCATCAAGAGTGGTACCGTCGCCCCCATTTGCCATAACTGGAGTGGACTACGCCGGTCCCTTCCTGGTGAAACAAGGTGTTCGTCGTCCTGCCGTGGTCAAATCCTACGTCGCCGTCTTTGTCTGTATGACGACCAAGGCCGTCCATCTGGAAGCAGTAACAGACTTGAGCACCGATGCGTTCTTGGCGGCCCTAAAACGATTCCTTGGACGACGAGGAATGGTCCAGCAGCTGCACTCGGATAACGCAACAAACTTCCGAGGTGCACACAACGAATTGAATGCCTTATATCAACAGTTCCAAGATCAGCAAGCCGTTGAAACCATCGAGAAATTTTGTCGCACCCGTGAAATCGAATGGCACTTCATCCCACCGGACGCACCGGAATTCGGCGGCCTTTGGGAGGCTGCAGTTAAGTCCACCAAGAGCCATTTGAAGCGAATCGTCGGCAACGTGAAGCTGACCTTCGAGGAAATGTCTACAGTTTTGGTGGAAATAGAAGCGGTGCTAAACTCGCGGCCGCTTTTCACCATATCCAACGACCCAGCAGATCCGATGGTAATTACACCCGCTCATTATTTGATCGGACGTCCCCTCACCGCCATACCTGAGCCATCCTTGGAGGACATCAATGCAACTCGCCTAACGAGATGGCAACATCTGCAACTCATGCGCGAACATTTCTGGCGCGCTTGGAGTCGTGACTACCTGAATACTCTTCAACCGAGGAAGAAGAATCTTCGGACAATGCCGAACATCCGGGAAAACATGGTCGTGTTGCTCCACGACCGAAACCAGCCCCACTTAACTGGAAGTTAGGTCGCATTACAGCCGTATACCCTGGTGACGACGGTTTAGTCCGAACCATAGATGTCCTGGTTGAAGGTTCCATCCTCCGACGCCCCATCAACAAGCTTTCGGTACTGCCCATCGAAGACAACGTGCAACCTTCTGGTAATGTTGAGTAACCTCAACCGGGGAGTATGTTTCGTCTCAGTCGAAATCCATGCAACCCTGTTAGCAACGGCCGTTGTTGAATGGCAACCACCTCTTATAAAAGGGCATGCAGCGTCATGCTAATCATCAGTTTTATTCTACCATCGCCCAGCGAACATCAGCAACAGCAAGAAGCAATTTGTAAATTAGAAAGTTAAAGAGAATTAAATTAGTATTGCTAGTGTAGCCGACCAGTGTTCATCTTTTCATCCCGATTCCGTCCCCTGGCGAAGGAGCAGCGTCAAACCCCCCAGCTCCTTTCAGAACTCATAAAGAGTTGAATCAATTGACGCTTGCCTCCTCCGCCCACCCTGCCGAATACAGTCCACTCCGCAACAAAAGGTGCCCTCCGAGATCGAACAGTCGCGAATCTCGTGGATAATTTTTTTTTAAATTTCCTGAACAGCAATCTCGAAAGTAAAATATATTTGAATGTTTCGTATTTTTACTCAAAATTACTAAAATCGGTCCCAACATACAAGATTTTATGATTTTTTATCTAATCTCTAATCTAATCTAATCTCACACTAACGCAGCCAATTCTTGAAGGCATCCTGGAAAATGATGGTTTCTTGAATACATCATTTTTCTTGTCATCGGCCCCAACTGCGTAGTATGTGCCGCAGAGAGGATTCCACGAAATAGAGCGATTCCAGAAAGATCTAAAATCGCTCTACTACTTTGAATCAAGGGAAAGAAGAAAGCGTGGATCTCCCGTACCAAGCGCTTCCATGTAGAGTTAAACAGTGTGATAATTTGTACTTTATCATTGGGAGCATAGATGCTAGAAAGATTAGTGTATGCTCCTTTTATCTGTGGATGAACTTTTGGCATTTGAACTAACAGCCTGTCAATAATTGCCAAGGTTATAGCGCCTTATCTCGCTCAATGGGGGGGGTAAGTGGACCAATGCACTTACGACGATGGATAAATGCGAAGCTGAAAATAGCATAAAAAATATTGTGAAGGGATGTTAATATATAAAATGAGAATAACATGTGTACTGTCTGCATGTCTTTCGATTGTAGTCCTGCTGCAATTGTAGATGGACTTGCATTATCATTGCCATGAAGGAAAAAAAATCATACAATACTCGGGATTTTGGATGATCCAAAATTATATACCGAATAAAGAATACTTACATTTTTCGTGGTAGGGTAAGATTTCAGCATGCTTGCTTACCGGGGTCGCTCTGCCTACAATGCGTTGTTGGGACTGCCTCCTAAGGTATAGCTGACGAGATACAGCGTTTCTTACTCAGCCGCTGGTGGACAGACCTCCTTGGTGGACAGACGCTCGGCACGCACCTCCTCAATCTAGCTGAAGTCAGAAGGACAACAGTGCCCAGGCTGCACTACCAGCTAAGTACGCAACCCTTAGCTGGCGGTCTTTGTCATCTCTTGACCCGCGTAAGCATGAGGTAGGAACTTGTGAGGACTAGAGCTATGTTGCGGCGACGTACGCTCCATCACAGTTGTCGACTCACAATTTTGAAGCCCATATAAGATATTATGATTTTTTAGAAAATATATAAATCAGGATTTTTCAGACCAGTCTTACGTGAAAAAAAAACAGTCTAATGACGAAAAGAAAATACGTAATAGTTGCCAATCGATAAGGAGCTATCTTACCTAATTACGAGAGATCGCGTTTTCAAAGAAATTGATGTATTTTTAAGTTAAACCTTATAGCTTACTATTGTTCTAGGCACGGATGCCGTGTTAGTTATAGAGATGCTTCTTATGTATGCTTATCATTTAGTAGTTGCTACTCTGATGATGCATTTCATAGAAAAAAAAATTGGAAAAGTCTGAATAATTTTTGAACAATGTTAAGAATAATAATGATAAATTGTGAATAATGTTATTCTCCTTGAGGATTCGTTAATTCATAATGGTCTATTAGAAAACTGTTAAAATAGTAACCCTTACGCGTTAACCACAAACGTCATTGGTTATCAAATCAAATACCATTTCTGCTTAGTGAGTAGTTTTTTTTTCAACTAACTGTCCTCTAAAGTCTTAAAAACTAAGCAGATTGAGCATGTTTTAAAGTCTATATTCGTAACATTCTTATTTTTTCGATAATTTTTTTAGCATTATTTAGAAAATAACTCAGATTTCTTTTTCCATAAAATGCATTATCAGAGGAACAATCGCTCAATGATGAGCCAGCCACCAAAGTCTCTCCGCAAAACATTTGAAGATTTTTTTCCCTCCTAGCTTGACCATCCACTTAATTTTTACTTGTATAATCTTAGCATTATTTAAAAATTCTTTTAAAATGTAGTGCTCGCGAGAATTAAAAATTTGTAATTTGTATTTGATCGTCCATTGCAGTTACTGATAGGATTTGAAACAGGTCAATTAGTTCTGTGGGATATGCGAGGAAAATGCGCAGAACTACGATGGATATCACAGGAGCCTCTTTTATCGTGTTCCTGGCATCACGAAGGAAAACATTTCATCACATCTCATTCTGATGGATCTTTGTGTACGTGGCCTTTAAAACTTTCACCTAAACCTCTAGTGCATGGTTTTCCACATGGTATGTATTATTCAATCAATCAATCCAATCTAATCAATTGAAAAAAGAAAAGAAGAAGAAAAAACTGTTGTAACAATTTTTCTATTTGCAAAGAAGATGTAATCGAATGTAATGAAATCGATAAACAGTTTTTTTTATTAACAATTCAGAATCAAATCGCCGAAAGCTCTTCAAAGTTAGAAAGTGTTAATCGATCCAAGCACGATTTTTGGAACAGATCTTGTTTCCCTTTTATCAAATTTGTCTGCCAAACACATATCGAATCAAGCTAAACATCTACATCTACAATATAAGAAAACAAGTTGATAATCACTAACTAGAAAAGTGAAGAAAGGTTAGTAATTTACATTCAATTCCAACTATCTTTATTGCTTATCTTTACAGATACGCGTATTTCGTATTTCAATGTCGTGTACTAATAGTACACGAGACTGAACAAATCTGCACATTGTAGACGTAATACGCCTATCTGTCAAGATAAGCAATAAAGGTAGTTGGAATTAAATGGAAATTGCTAATCTTTCTTCTCATTTTCTAGTTACAGGTATTCCAATAACCAGCTCACACTCTCCACGATTCAAGTTGATAATGACGCTAGGTTACTCTTTTCACGTTAAACGTACGAGATCCGTGAATATTTACTGTTGAAAAACGCTGCTACTTGATTTAAATTAGTAGATTTATTAATTGATTAAATTTCGCAAGATCTGTTCCAAAAGAGTACCTTCCTATTCTTTTGTCCGTCAGTAAATCCATTTACAAAAAATCGAATGCAATAAAATACAAAACATCGTTAACAATGAATAGAATTTTGGTAGTAGATTAATAAGAGTTTAAAATGTATTTGAAACATTGCTATTAAATTGTATCACTTTCATTCTACTATTCTTCAGCTAAGACAAATAAAGATGGAAAGATAGAAGCATGCAATGCAATTCAAAAAGTGGAAGTTAAAACAAATAGACTTGGGTAATTAAAAAGGTTCGTTTTCTTATTGAAGTTTGCAATATTAATACAATCTTGTCTACAGTGAACAATTTACAATATTCTCTGGTGGCCTACCGACCGAAAAATGTAGTAGTAAGTCTCATTGCATAACAGTATTAGTTCAGGGTAAATCAACCACAGTATTAGAAATGGAACATCCGGTTATTGACTTTATCACGATTTGTGAAAGTCCATGGAGTAGTGGTAAGTATTGTGTGATTAACATAGATGTATATATATATATATATATATATATATATATATATATATATATATATATATATATATATATATATATATATATATATTATATAACTGTTTAACTGTTTAACTAATATATATATATATATATATATATATATATATATATATATATATATATATATATATATATATATATATATATATATATATATATATATATATATATATATATATATATATATATATATATATATATATATATATATATACATATATATATATATATATATATATATATATATATATATATATATATATATATATATATATATATATATATATATATATATATATATATATATATATCTATACTATAAGTTTATACGGTTGTTTTCTATTTACAGATTTACAGGAACCATATGCCGTTGCGGTCCTACTGCAAAATGATTTAGTATTGATAGATTTGTTAACAACTGGTTATCCAACGTTTGAATCGCCTTATTCTATGGATATACATGAGTCACAAGTTACTTGTTGTACATACTTAGCAGATTGTCCATCTGATTTAGTTCCAGCCTTTTATTCAGTAGGAAGAAGTGCATCAAACCGTCGATCAGGGTACTCTGAAAGAGAGTGGCCTATTAACGGAGGGGAATGGCAGCCAACGTCTTGTAGTTATTCGGAAATAGTGATGACTGGCCACCAAGATGGGTCTATCAAGTTTTGGGACTCAAGTGCTGGAACGTTACAAGTGCTTTATAAATTAAAAACGTCTAAAATATTCGAAAAATCTAGAGTGAGATCGATGGACGTCAACGATGACGACCCGTTATCCATTTCGGCGATAGCTTTATGTGCCGAGTCGAGGTAATTATTAAATCCCAGCGGACCAGTAACCCGAGTATAGTCTGAGATCAAAATGAATACTATATATGATGATTTGTCGCTCAACTTTTCAAAAGGATCCAAGTAACAACATAAGAGGCTCTTTCTTTCATTAATAACTCAGACGTTTGTACCTTTCCCGTCATTTTCTGTGCATAATATGCTGGCCAGTACCATTAGCTTCAGATCTGTAAAAAGAACCCGTTGAAAAGGTTTATATCAGCGCCGTAATTAACAAAAGGTAACGATAAAAGAGAAAATCTTTCATTGTTGATTTGATCCTTCAGAAAAGTTGAGACAATAAAATCTAACACTACTTTCCTCTCATAAATTTTTAAATACAATAATACAAATTTTATACCAAATGGTACCTTTGTTGTGAAAATAACTTGTTTTTGATATTGGACTTTACTCGGGTATTGCTTGTCAAATAAACGGCAAAATGCTCCATACCCTTGCAGCACAAACAAAGTCACGTTTCAAATATATTATCTTATTATTTTCTTTCTTTATTAAAATTTATTTCTGTATCAAAATTTGAGTAGCGTTTAGTCTATTTTTGCACTTATGTTTTGCTAGTAACCATCGCTAGTTCTTGTTTTGGTTTCCGTTGATAAAAATAACTAAATTAATACTGGTTTGGTGATACAGAACTGGATTTCTTAAGACAGCCATCACCTAGCTATTTCAACGATACAAATCCCAGTTTTTTACTATAAGCTTCTTATAACGGAATAAGGGTAGATTACCGTAATGTGCCTAGAGCAATGCATATCACCGAACAACTCTAAAAATTGCTAACTGCTCGAACTTGTTAACCTGCTCTTTTCCACAAACTTCAAATGTATTCCTTTATTTATAGACATAAAAATCATTGCGTTGCCTTCTTACTAGGTAAATAATCAAGTAGGGCATATTTAAGCGATTTGTTTATTCATACTGTTTAAATCAACGCGTCATATACTATTCTGTTTTAACTTCCGTTGCATCTACTTTGAAATTATACCTTATTCATACAGCCTTTTTTTAGGGTCTAATATTTGTTGTAATTTGTAAATTTCTGTTTATTTCACAGGAAATTATGTGTATCCACTAATAGTGGGCACGTAGCGTTATTTAAATTTAGAAGAGCAGAAAGCACAGGAGACATTGCCGTATGTAATTTATAAATTATGTAGTTTAGTAGACAGTGTAATGATTTTGTTTTCAGGTACTCGAAATTCCTATTTCTTATGAAAACGCGGTGGAAAACGAAGGCAGTTCCGAATGTGAATTTATTCCAAAGACACTGCCAAAGCAAACCGACTCCGTAGAATGCGAAAAAAAGGTATCTGTAATGATTAAACGCTTAAATAAACAGTTTAACTTTTTTTTTCTTTGTCCTTCAGTACAACGGAATGCTGAAAGTGAAAAGTGGACCACAAAGGAAACCACCCGGTTTCCAAGCTCAATTAGTATGCATAACCCCTTGGACGCTCGGCACACATCCTGGCCAAATTACTGCCCTTACTATTAATTCCAGTTACGGATTGTATGCAGCAATTGAATTGAATAATTAGCTAACATTCTAAGTATACGATCGTCTTTCCAGAATGGCATATGGTAACGAATATGGTTTGGCTGTGGTAGATATTGTGCAGAAAACTTGTTTACTCAACCTATCTACGCAAGAGATATACGGATCGTTAGATATGTATTTAAAAACGCCCCGAAGTCCCAAGCGACTAGAAAGTGTGCAGTCGAAGGAAGACCAACTGAGATCTCCAAGTATAGATCAGGTATTTTATCAATTTCATCAAATTATTCCAAATATTGCTACATTCCAATAAACTGTGCTCATTGTTCAATTTTTTTTATTGCAACAGTAAAAGTATAAAAGATTAAATTACGACGCTTTGAGAAGTGAATTACATTCGAGATCAAACATGATGCGCCTGTTTTGTAACGTCAATTATTCATTTGATGAACCGTATTGCAATGCAAAAATAGAAATATATTAAAATGCTCCACTTATAGCAGAGTGTATCCGAGACCGACCGCGTTTGGTCAATAATTCCAATTAATAGAACAACAGATTTGTAAATCTGACGCCACATTCCGAATTTCGAATCAAAAGAGAGTTTTCGTGGGCGGCCACGTCAGTTTGTCGGATATAAAATGACAAAGCAATGTTTCATAATAGAGAACGTCCGTTGAGTGCGTCAGGCAGAAAATGCATATGTTCACCCAACTCCCCCGTCCCCCCACATCGCAAGAATTTTGGTCATGGTCATCGAAATAATCTTGTATAACTCGTCACACTCCCGAACCCCACCTTCCTTCAAGCGTGGCGTACTTGATGGATATTAGAATAGTAACGATTAACAGTGACACACTCCTGAATGTACCGTCTAGAATGAACTAAAACGTCTACAGCAGACGTACAGTTTAAAGAGACGTTAATAAAATGAATCACTCCTGAATGCATAGTGGAGCTGAATTAAGCTTTGATTTGCGATATTTTAAATCAAACCGACTTTTATCTCTGATTGCAAAATACACCCGGATAAATAATGACACGGAAGTGGTATCCCGAGAAGAGTTTTAGATCAAATTGAAAACTCAACATGATGTTCAAACTTGACTTTTCAATTTGCTCTCACTGATAGCAGGGTCAGTTTTAAATTTGATGTCACAGGAATAAATTTTTGCTATCAATTTTGATAGCCGTTAAAAAGACCAAAACGACAGCAACCCGAGAAATCTATATCGGCAATTTCAGAACATCATGTAGAGTTTTCAATTTGATCTCAAACTCTTCTCGGGCTGTCAAAACAATGAAAAGTGAACGCAAGATTACAGCAAGATGGAACTATATTTGATATCGAATTTGACAATTGTAAAGTGAAATCAAATTTTGATTTTTAGTTGATGTTGATATCAAAATAAATTTTTGGAATTGCTATCTTTATGATGTTAGGCTTTACTCGGGATACTACTTGCATAACCGACCCATAGTGTTTTTTTTTGTAATTTCATTTTTATTATGGAAATAAGTTTGCTGGTGCCTTTAGTTTTCGAAATAAATACCATAAAATGATAAAATACCATAAACATTTTTCCAGAAATATAGAAAATAAATCTCTGCTCACTCCCTGGATTAAGTTGAAAATCTTATAAATTTCGATAGTTTTGCTTACGTAAAGCAAAAACGAACTAAATGATTTCTTGATACCAACAAATGAATTTCGCATTTGCTTTATATGAATTTCCGTAGGCTTAAAGCCTCTACATGAGCTACTAGAATACTGCTATCATAAAAATAAAAATGATGGGTAACTTGCTTATTCGTGTCGATTTATTAATTTGCACATTATAAGGCGAAATTTTTTTTCCTCGAAGGATATGAAATATTATCATTAAGTAATTCATGTAATATCTTGTATAGCTTCATAATAAGGTGGAGTAAAATTGGTCACCAATTAGGTCAAGGGCCAGCCATGTTGCTAGTTTGTTCCCAACACAACTTGCGGTGGAGGACACGCATGTCGATAACCAATATAATTCAGCAAATACTAACTCGGATTCAAGGTAGATGTCACAGAATCTATGAAGAGTCTGGAAGTAACAATCCAATACCAGGAAAATTAATAGCCCCCTATTTTGAAATAACTGAGTTTATGGTTTTGTAATGAATTATATAGTATTTGTGTCACAAACAGGGCTGCTAAATGTAATTTTAAATGAAAAATCTCACGATGTTTACCGGCATACGTTTGAAAATCTAATCAGGCGAGGAAACGACGAGTTTTTTTAAAAATCTCATCAATTTTTTCCTCATGAGAGAACATGACAGCGCATTTATATGCACATTTATATTATTCAGTGATGGAATTCTCACAAAAATATCAGTTCATCGTGCGCTACCTTTTTACTTGGGAACTTCCCGTTGCTAGTTTCACACGCCAACGTTTCTTGAGTGAATTTTCTGGGATGAGAGAATGAAACACTTTTCACGAACTTTTTCTACTCGAATCACCGACGCGATGATACGAACAAAATCAGATCTTTTTTTTTCTCTATATCTTTACACCACATTCGTTCTTGAAAAACAAACTGCGCATTTCATGGAAATGAAATCTAGACAGAAAGATATCTCTCTTAAATGACATCCCGCATGATGACTGTGTGGCCGGGGAGGTTGAGTTGAATTTGTCCTCAATGCGTCACGCCATTCCAGCAGAAGTTTCCAACCAAAAAACAAACATAAAAACTCGTGTGAACATCGCCTACACATACTTGCTAGAGAAAAAGAACAAAGCCGAAGAGATATTTGGTTGGATCGGATCTCGAATACGAGTGAAACGTTGTGAGATGGAGAAACAAAAATCCTTTCGCGATAAGAACTGAAACGTTTCCTCAATCATCGCTTTCATGAACTTTGGTTTGTAGTTCGTTTGCGAACTTTGAGTAAAGAGTGAACGTTTTTTGAAAATGATTTTTCCAACACTGGTATTATTTATACATATCATTAATACACTCGTCACAAAACTTCAAAACTTCAAACTTGCTGGGCTATCCTGGCTGTGCTGCTTAGCTCTACGAAATGTTATTGTTACTGCGTTGTTGGTATTGCTTTTCGGACGATTCGGATGGATGCCGCGGTCGGTCCTGCGATTCCAGTTGCAAAATATCTTCTGGTTCGCAGGCGCCCCGATTACCCAAATCCGGCGGTTCGTCACGGGCATTACTACTCGGCATAGTCCCCGACGGTGTAGCTAGCCTACTCCGGCGGAGAGTTCCCCGGCGAAACAATATTTCCCGAAATCTATAACATTACACATTGCTCTTAATCCGATGTTGGCCTGTAGTGTGCCGAGGTCAGTCCAGAGATTCCGATTGGAGGATTACTTCCGGTTCACTGGCGTCTCGACGACTCAAGAATATGTTCTCCGCGTGCCAGGTGTTCTCATGTCGGCACATTTTCAGCCCGATTTTGTCGGAGTTCAAATCTCCTTCGCTGCTGACAGGTTTGGGATGAGTCAGTGACTTCATCTTCTATTTTCCGCACCTCGCTATCGATACGATTCTAACTATTTTTCACGTGCTAGGTGTCTTTTTGCTGGTAGCACTCTATATTCTCCGCCAGGGTGATGCAAATGGTAATCATCACGACTCGAACGGTAGGTTTTGCATGGTTTCTAGCGCTGTATTCCCATACCGCAGAATCGATTACGGGACACTAGCTAGTAGACACCACGTACTGCCTCGTACTCTCAGTCACCTACACCTCTATTTCATCTTCTCGCCCATTCCCGTTATTGAAACGATATCCGCGAACCAAACGATCTTCACCTTCCTAAGCAACCGCAGATTCAAGACTGCAGCATTTATCCCGTCCCAAAGAATTGAATCGAGAATGGAGCCTTGAGGAACGCCCGTCCTTCGTTTGTCTCGTACACCAAGATTCTGTTCTGGAAGTAGCTCTTCAGGATTTGGCACAGATACTCGGGGACCCGCATTCGGTGCAACGCTGTGGTGATGACCTCTCAGTTAGCGCAGTGGAACGCGTACTTCGCGTCTACCGTGACCATGATCTCCTCTTCGCTTCTGTTTTGATGCTTTCTCACTGCCCGAATCGCATCCATAAATTATTGAGTATTATTAAATGAAATTTTGAGGTGACCTCTTAAATGTGGTCCCTCGTCCCTATAGTCGGGTTATGGTGAGCAGCAATTAATTTCATATTCTTTTTTTATTGGTTTTCTTTCCGCGTGACTACTTATATAAAGGACGGCGCCGGTGCTTTTATGGTAAACATGGTTGCCTTTCTCCTCAATGTTCATAGTTGTCACGTTAATATAACACAACACATATAATTAGACACATAGCGACTATAGCATAGCGATTGTAAGTTGAATGAGGACAAATAAAACATCAAAGTAAAGGCTGCATTTCACAAATACTGTTTTAATTTAAATTTCGGTGAAGATTGATTCAGTCAAAATTAATGGATTTTATCAAATGAATAGTTCTCGTTGCAAAATATCATGCAGTCAATTAAAAGTCTGTTGAAATTTGTCAGGAATTTATACTCACACGCCATTTTCAATCTTTGTTGATAGCATTCAAATGTCTCCGATCCAGAAGAAATGACTAGTTTAAAAACGGATACAATTACTTCTGATAGTACAGTAGAAGTAGGAGAGGAGGCAGATGAATGCAAGCTGATATCCAAAGACGACGATCCCGCCAATGTTCAAAGCACGAACATCTCAAGCAAAAACAGTCAGGAGAAACATATCACTGGAGATACCTTAAGCGTCAATCATATATTAGAAGAAACTCCTTTTATCGGACCTCCCGTTCCACCAATACGCACAAAAAAGCTAGCTAGGGAGAAGTCGGAAGGGAAAACTAGAGTTAGGAAAAAAACACTTATAGAATCATTCAACATACCAGAGTGGGTGCGAAAATTTAGTAAGTACCTAGAGTATTACACTTGTACTACTAACATACTAACTTTGGTGCAGGCATTTTTTTTTGTATAAATACAAAATGGTTACTTCTCATAACCAGTAACTACACAATTCAGTATAAAGGCTATGTTCAAAAATATCCTACTCTCCTTACAAGGGCATTCATTGGGAATCAATAGTATTGTTGACTTACCTGTCCAATTACTGCGATCCTGAAACTTATGACCATCAGACAGACATTTAATTTCACTAGGATACATTCTTTCATTAAACTCGTTCATTTTGGTGTTCATATTTAATTCGCTCAGAAAACTGCTAAATATTAAATAACCAACACCTTGTGACATTAATGATTCTTCACCCCTCTAAACTAATTTTTAATTCACCTCATTATATTTGTCATTGTAATGTATTCTCATTTGGTTGAATGTACTTTTTCGGGCACAGTTTGAGGTAATGTTCGTAGAGTTGAATATGCATATAGTATACGGCTGTAAATAGCTTTCTTGGCTATTTCTAACTTAATGTGATTTACGGTAGTATACTGCCGTAATTAGCATAACTGTCCCATGTATATAGGGAAACCCATAGAACATGGGACAATTATGCGTAGAACGGCAGTATATGTCAGAGGTAAAACATCATTTCATTCCAATCATTTGCTTATCCATCTTCTACTCCGAAAATACGCCCATTTGCCCCCATCATGTTTTTTTTCATTTGTTTCAAATTCAATCATCCAAACTATAGAATCATTGAATACTTTTTTTTGTGGTGGTCTGCTGGAGCTGTCTGACAGCTTGTTTCTCTACGCTGGACCCTTTCCCAACATTGTTATTATTATGGTCAATAACCCAGACATACTGGACTATGTTGAGAGCTTGTAGTGTACAAGCTGAACTATGCGGAATTGTATCATAGTATTTTCTTTTAAAAAAATAAGTTGCCAATACTATTTTCTCATCGCCTGAAATATGAACATCTGAACTTCTGGAAGACGACCGTTATAAGTGGCTTTCATATGGATAGGAGATTGGGTGGACATGCCTCTCCCTAATGTTTCATTTCCTAATATATTACCCCGGTTTTCCTGCTTATTTTCCAAATACGAATCAGATCGAATCGAATGACAATTTTAGTAAGATACATTTAACTCTATTGATATTTTAAAAGTGCACACATTTCACGAATGTACATAAGCATGCAGGGGCCTTGTTCGTTGATTTTAACCCTCGATAGAACCCTGGCCATACAGATCAACATCATAAGCGCCCTGTTTTGTGAGATCATCCAAAAATTGACACTTAAGACATATGAAACCTACTCAAGCAAACATGCGCTCTCTTGCTAAAATTCAGCGAACATTATAACAGAGAACAAATGGGCTTCTTTAGATGAATCACACCCGTTGTAGTTGATGGCAATATTTTTTCGTCGTCATTTTTTTCCCCCTTTGGTGGTTGTATTCAATCTAAACTCAACAAAGATTTTGCATTAGGGCCTAACTGACAAATGTAAACAATGGCTTTCTTCGCGAATTACTCGTCATTGAAAACTCGCCTTATCATTCCACCACAGTCATTTCGAAGAGGAAGAGTTCACCTATCCGCTAGAACTGGAGGCATAAATTGGTAGCCTTTGTGTCACGAGAAATTTACAGAAGAAGCCATTGTTTACGTTTGTCAGTTTAGCCCTAATAAAAAATCTTTGTCGAATTGTTCTTTTGGTACTATATGGGGCCAATTTCCTCCCAATGTGAATGTCCCCCCGGAATATTAAATAATACTTTATACTTTTTTTCCAATCTTGTTTGACCCTTGATATGGTGTCAATATTATTTTCTACGTCATTTTTCCCTCGCATTTTGCTAATTTGGTAGCGTCTAATAGTGTTTACAGCTTTTCAATTCAATTCATGGTTGACTTAGGTGCTCAATTTACAATGAAAGATGTGCCGAATTCAGATTACGTAGACTTGCGTATTTGCTCTGATAGGTAGGATCTGGGATACTGAACAACTACCGGAGGAGTGATAAAAAGGAGTTATATGCCCAAGTTGACGAACTAGCCCAGGAAGCTAAAAGTCACCCTAATAAAGAAGTAAAAAAAAAAGTTGTTTGCCCAATTTACACAGAGATCGACAAGTACGAAAGTGAGAACTACCGGACGATCAATATTCTCAATGTGGCCTGTTTTCCATTTTTTTCGTTCATATATCCATAAACACCATGCGTGGACAAAGGACGTTATTTAAAAAAACACGTTTTGGCAAGATCCATGTAACAGTTTCGCAAAGTTTTGCTGGACGATCAAGCTTACGCTTTGTTCAGACTACAGGCTTGTAACATAATACAAGGGTGTTTTGAAAAGTATCTACAAAGAAAATGTCATCAAGATAGCCTTGTATAATGTTACAACGCTGTAGTATGAACAAGGCATTAGATTCGGTTATCTGGGTTGAAAATCAGAGATCCTTCCAGAGATTTTTTTTAACTATAGTATTTTTACCAATACTTTTGAATACAGCAAAAATTTTATACATTTTCGTGGCCCTGAAATGAAACCGGTTCTTTTTCCTTTGGGAAGGTCCATTAATTGCGTCACGCAGTAAGGGGGGTTGGGAAGTTTGGGAAAACGTGACGATCCATACAAAAAAAATTTGGAGGTCCTTACAAACAATGTGACAAGGGGAGGGGGGGGGGGGGGTTATTATAAAAAGTCATTTTTTGAGTAACGTTCCCTTTCTCGATAAGGAAAGCATATCATTTCCATGACGCCACACCAGCCATTCAACATGAAACGAATATGACAATGACACACAATAATATCGAACACCTGGCTGTTTGTTTTCGGATCTTTGCCTTTCTCTCTCTTTTCACGTCAAACATCAAAACCTTTGATGTTAGAGTCGAAACAGTCTGACGATCTTAGAAACTGTTACTGATCTATTCGATTTGATTACTTTGTGTTTGGTTTCTTCGTCATCAATTTGTTTTGTATAACAATTATGTAAACGAGTTTAGTAATACAGGAAGCGTACAACGCAATAGATGCACAGGCGATGCGATGCGCAGTTGTGTACATGATGTTGATTGTGCTGCTAGTGTTATTTTGCGAAGATGCTTGAAGTACGTGGAAAGCTAGAGTTTCTTCTTAGAGCTGTGATGCCCTGTATGAATCAGCCAAATTATCATATGTTGTTCCATCGAACATGACACATTAAACATGAATCCTGGTGAGTGTGAGCTGTAGAGTGGAATACCTGTAACTAGAAAATAAAAAGAAAGATTAGTAATTTCCATTTAATTCCAGCTACTTTTATTGCTTATCTTGACAGATACGCGTATTTCGTCTACAATGCAAACTTATTCAGTGTTGTGTTCTAATACTCTACTTACTCAAGTCGAGTATTAGCAACAGTATTAGGCTATTAATACACGACACCGAAGAAGCCCGCACACTGTTGACGAAATGCGCGTATCTGTCAAGATAAGCAACCAAGGTAATTGGAATTAAATGGAAATTACTTATCATTCTTTTCATTTTCTAGTTACATCAAACATGTCTACATGAACACTATTTCGGCAGCGGACCAATTTTCGTCTATCATCGTTAATAATCAGCCGTATTTATATCACATGACTTGGGTTTGGTTTAAATACGGCTGAGTAATAGCGACGATTGGCGAAAATGGGTCCGCTGTAGTAGTACCTTATTCTTGACAGTTCTTCTCGAATAATATCGTGAATTAAAAAAGAACGTGGAAACGCGAAAAATAGGGCAAACCGTATTACTGGATATCGCAAAATGTTATAAAATAAATTTTCATTAAATAATCATAATTCTCAATTTGTCTACATTTCCCGCCGTGGAATTGATACCTTATATTTAAACCAGACAATATGTACTTTGTGTTCGACAATGAAGCAAAAAAAAAATGCATTTAATTTTATTTTTACGTGTAGATAAATGGTTTATGCGGCTCTAGTAATGTAGTAACCGGTGGTAGCAACGGTGGCACTAGTTGTGCTACTACTCCAAATTCCGTTAATTCTACAATGCCTTCTTCATTACAAGAACGAGGGATGAGCATAACTAGTGCAGGAAGTCCCAGTAAAAAAACAGGAACGGGAAGTTCTACGACAATAACCGGTGTTTCAGACACTGTTAAGAAATCTAGATCACAAGGTAATAACAAGAATTGATGTTTGAATGTATTTTTCTTATATATATTCGTTATAACCTATTTTTTAATTTAGTTGAAGAATTTATTCTTTTACTCATATTTCACAGATGTAAATATGATTTGCGTTTCCAAAGCTCACTAACTTTATGATTTTTAAAATTTGCCCTATATATGGTAGGGTGGAGGTAGTACTAGTACCGATAGTGTGTTATTAGTTTTTTTTCATGCGATCTCATCATCGATATGATTGATAGGCATTTATGATTTGCTATAGAAATATGCGATTAAACAAGTTTTACTTTCATGATCTGTGAAACATATCTATTGGTAACAATTAACTTCCTTATTATTGTTGGGTCTTTGCGCCTATATTTAATAGTGACAGGTTGGAACAGCGGTTTTCTAATTTTTATTCAAAAATTCTAACTTAAATCTATCAGGTGACGTACTCAGAACATATAATATAAGGTATTATCAATTTTATTTGAAATTAGATGGTACACTCTCAGATTTTTGTTACAGAAATCTGTAAAATTTTACCGAAATCTCATCAGCTCAATGTTCGGTAATCCGATTTAACGGATTTCGGTGAAATTTGTTTTTTAAATTTCGGTTATCTGTAAAAAAAATTACTGGATTTCGGTTACCGAACGTTCAGCTGCAGAGAATTCCGTAAAATTTTACAGATTTTTGTAAAAAATCTGAGCGTGTACTATTTCTCCACTAACGGTACATTCTCACTATACCTACATAACTTTTTTGAAATTAGTTTTGAAGTTTTGTTAGTCACTGGAATGAATATTTGAAGCATGGAAAGACAAAAGCTATTATATTCCGGGACTGCATTTTGCATAAACAAAATAATGCAACACAAAACCAAAATTGTCAATAAAGCATTTTTTTTAGAAGAAATCTGCTTTCAGAACATTCGGTGCAGCTTATAAATGTCCCGCCATTATATCTTTGTGTTGCCCCTCCGAGCTGGCAGTTGGTTCAATTGATCTCAAAAACACAATTCTACGAACGTGTTACCACTCATAACCGGCTATTTCATGTTTTTCTCTGGTGTTTCTACACATGACCCGATGTAACGTCACGTGGATCATCATAAGAGGAAGAATGTAAGAGTCAATTAGTTTCAAAGGCCCTGTCGAACATCGAGTCAAGAAACAAAGAGCCTCGTCACCTCCGATTTTGTATGCTGTCTAAGCATCGGAAAGACGCGCTCCCCGAGAAAACTCTGTCCCACAACCTTCACCGTAGACAAACGAAAACACACTGAGCACGAATAACGCCCACAAAGAGGAGAACAAATCCACACAGCTGTTTGTCTCTTGCTGGATGCGGTGGCGGAAAACGTGACATGAATTTAGTCCCGCTACTTATGACTCACCCGTTAAGCGACGTTATTCGTGATAAGAAGTACAGAAACCACATACCTCATAATATAGCCTCACTTGGATTTTCAAGTTATTAAAAGAAACCAATCTATTTGTACTCCAATCTGTTGATGCAACATATAATGAATATAGAAACAATGAAGTTAATAAAGAGATATTTCATCTATTGCCAATTTAACTTATCGATCTCTATCGCCATCATTTGAAAGCAAATAAATACTACAAAAAAAAATAGCATAACCGGCACTAAACCTGTATTTTTTGTTCTTAGTAATAGAAAGTGCACTTCATATTATTACTCAGTTGTTTCGCCAATCCACATTTCACCGTTAGGCCGCGAATTTCGTTGACGCTTAGATACCGAGTTTTTATCGCTGATCAAGTTCATCCCTATAATCAACTAACCCTGCCCTATCATAATATCGCGATCAAACTTTCTAAATAAAAGAGCGGTTAAAGCATGAAATTTAAATTAACCTAACCTTGATTTTTTTTATTCAGAACGATTTCAAACCTAGTCATTCCGATTACTTAAAAAAAATAACATTACTTTCAGACAGCCGGTGTCTAATGTTAGTAAATACGTTTTATTTTTGAAATCACGAATACAGATTAAAGTATAGTACCATGTATGGCTTTTCAAAATAACCTTTCGTGTACATAATTATTATTACCATTATTATTATTCATTTATTAATTATTTTTTAATTTTTATTCCTAGCACTGAATCACATAAGATTGCAAATTTAATATGCTTTATTTTACAGATAAATTGGATAACTCTTTTTCTAGATCCAGATCGTCGTCTATGTCCAGTTTAGAAAATGCTAATTCGGAGGCTGTGACTTGTTTAGCGTTTGCTGATAGTTATATTAAAAAAAGTGGTAAGTGTGTTCGTATGAGATTTTATAGGAATTGTTGTTTTGTTATCTAAAAACTTATTTATCTTTACAGATCCATCTCTCGCCCTTCCAACGATGTGGCTTGGTACGAGCTTAGGAGCAGTACTGACGGTATCATTGAGTATACCGGATCAAGAGTCTAGGAAATCAGAAGCTGTACAGGCTTCGTTGACAGGTTGGTTAATGCTTAGCTTTCTTGCCCACAGTCGCTTATTAGTTCCACTTTAAGTTTGCTACCTTTCGATTATTAATTTATTTGGTTTGGTTTGCTTTCGGTTATTCATTTATTTTGATACTTATATCAGTCGGAAAAATGACCATGATGCTCTAGATTCTACCGGATTTTTTGGGATAATACAGCGCCTTGCTCAAGAAACCCACCAGTTGAGTTGGGTTTCACTTTCACAAAAGATGCCTCCCTGCGAGTATGTAATTATGGCATTCATCTGGTTCAACTGCAGATTGTGTTGTGTTTGACCGCAAGAGCAAATTGGTGACGTATTGGTTTCTGGAGAATTGATTCCGACGTTTCTACTGGCATTGTACTCTGTCTTGAATATATAACCTCCGTTCAATGCGCTTTACCCTCCCGAAGTTTCGGCATCATCTTGGTATCTTTCGCGATAATGCCTCCTGGTACATCACCGCATTATTGTCATTTCACCCAACGGTGCCTTTAGAAATTCTTTCTGATTTAGCATTTCAAACTTATTGCTTTTATTTTACCTTACTTGTTTATTTGTGACGCTCAAGTGCCGTAGACATAACGAAGCCAAGTTCTTTTTCATTTTTACAATGACAATAATTTTGGTTAATTTTGGAAAGCCGAAAAACTCGCGACTAGGTCGAGGTTAAGAATTACAATGATTCGGGTAGAAATGGGGAAGTAGGAATCTTAACGTTAGCTTTCAACAGCAGGTTGGCGATGCGAAATTGTTGCTGTTGGTTTGCCCCATATAGTCCAAGTCCAGCTTACCCAGCACGTCTCTGATATCTCCCTTCTCTGGTTTCCTTCGGGCCCTTAGGGATGCGCAAAGATCAGATCTGGCAATTTCGAAATCGAGGCAATACCAGACAACGTGGTTGATGTCCTGATAACCTGCACCACAGTTGCTTTGATTGGTGTCTGAGAGCCCTATTCGATAGATATTAGAGCCTAGTGAAGCCTAGAGAGTAGTGATTGAACATTAGACAACACATTACCTTGATAAAATTCCGGCTAATATCCAACCCTCTGAACCACGATTTTTTCGATACCTGTGGGAGAATAGAATGTAACCATCTGCCCAAATCCCCTGCATCCCATTTTTGTTGCCGGCTGATCAAGGCCTGTTGACGGAAAATAGCAAAAAAATCGTTGAAGGCGATTAGTCGATCATAAATATCGTCTGCCATAGCGCCCACCTTGGCAAGTGAGTCCGCTTTCTCATTACCCGGAATGGAGCAATGAGAAGGGACCCAACGCTTATTGCTTATTCTTAATTTAGGACAACGTGTAATCTCTATTTCTGTCTTTTTTTTATTATTTCGACACGCGATTTCGAATTTGCAAATCTTGGTTTTTAGAGGATCGACGTAGCTGAAATTGTAATCAAATGCTTTATCAAAATATCAAAGTGATGGCTGCCGTTGTAAGACCATCCCGTATCTCTTTAAACCACTTCCACAGTTATTAATTGAGAGCTTATTTTGTGGTTGCACTTTCTAGTTAGAAGGAGAGAATCCATGAGTGGAACCTGCATATTTTATCGCAGGTTCGTCTTGATGGTGTTTCCAGTTCATGGGACGATACCTCGCAAGCTGTAGAGTAGATCGCAAGCCCAATTATTTCAAACTGGTGCGCTGTCGACAAAATTTATGTTTATATAGTAAAATATCGTCATTTAACGACCTGAGTCAATAAATACTCCGTAAACTGAATCAAACTAGCTCAATAACGCAACGTGAAATTCTAAAATCGATTATTTCAGATACGTCCTTATCATAATAAGAGCGAGAGTTGTCTATAATTATTGACATTGATGGTATAATGAAGCTATAATATACCAATGCATGCTAAACACATAAGTTGACTCTCATAAAAATACAAGGGCCCTTAAGCCTAACATGTTAAATACATTCTTTTGTCTGTTTCACTTTTACTGTGAACCATGTTTTGATGTTCTCCTTCTAAGCTACCTATAAGAACTCTGAAAACATGGCTCACAGTAATCGTTAAAGAAACTATAGGGTACAGATCAACTCGTCCTCAAAAACAAGTCTCTCAACCGATTGTCATGAAATATTCAGGGAAAAAAAATAGAATAAATACTATTGGTTTAGGTATTTTTATTTTACTGTATTTCTTAACCAGATCCAAAAGCCCGAACTTTCTTCTTAATACCGCATAAGACTTTGTACAACGATAGAACCGACATTTTTTCCGCTTACAACCATGACTTCAACATTTCCTGTTCTTTAGTGACAACTTTAGGATGCTAACGAAGTTCGTGCTTCATTATAGCCTAATATTTTTTAACTGGCATCCTTCTGCACGAAATTGACACAATTCGTGTTGTACCACTCCAGAACTTCAACCGTTAAACGTTTTCCGAAACGTTTTATAATACGAGACACTGTAGACTGGTGAATTTTCAACATCTTTCCGATGACTCGGTGCTAAAGAAGTGGGTTGTCGAGGTGCGTGTGCAGAATGTTCTCGCGCACTTGTTGGTCCTTCGACTCCATTTTTTAAACTACGACACATAACAAATAACAATACACGCTGAGGTCATTTCACCCGAAATTTCGTTGAAATCAACGCAAAGGGCGAAATGTTACAGCTTATGGAAAGTGATGCAATTTAACTGTGGACACCCTTTATGTATATAAGTTTCATTCACAGATACCAACACGAATTCCTCTAATGTGTAAATCAGTCAGATAAATATTACTCTACATTTCGAGATTTGGTTAGATTACATTTACGTGGTTACGGAAAAAGAAGTCTAATGGAAATGATTTCCTTTGGTTCGTATTTTTTTTTCATTTGTTACGAAACCCTTTTTAGTAAACGATGTGTCAAGGACGAAATAATAAATGCTACCTTTATTGTAGGTCCGGTATTTCGCCTGAAAGGATCCGTTTTGTCAATGTCATTGTTGGATTGCAATGGAGCACTAATACCTTATGCATTCGAGTCTTGGAAAGACGACGGAAAAGAAGGCAAAGATAAACGTGATAGTATACCACGTTGAAAAGGCTTACTACATGTATACTAACTGTATGTGCTATTTTGCAGAAACCCCCACAAAACAAACGGCCAACAAGATGAGTCCCACAAATCCAGACACTCTGTGTGACCGTCAATTCATAGTGATCGCCAGTGAAAAACAGGTCGGCGTGTTTGCTCTTCCAAGTCAAAATTGCGTGTACAAGAAAAACATCGTGGAAACCGATTTCGTTGTGAAGGCTGAAATTATAAGTATGAAAGGTAAGCTCCTTGCGTCACATAATTCACAACAGTTAAATAAAAATAAATATTTGTTTTTTTTTCTAATTTCAGACAGCGTTTGTCTTATTTGCTACGCATCAAATGGTCATTTGCTGGTCTTTACACTTCCAAGCCTAAAACTTTTACTCGATATAGATTTCCTTCCGTTATCTGATTTGAGGTAATTCGATATCATCTACATATAACTTTTGTTTCTGAATCTTTGTCTCGGTAATAACAAATTTAGTTTTTACATATATTAATTGTTATGTTATGTATTCTCCGTGTGTGGAGTAACGATTATGATGTAGAAGGAGATGTTCGCTCATCACCATGAGGCACCAAGAGTGAACATTAATGTTTTTGGCTAGAATTAAAGATTGAGTGACCTCAGTCGTTGCGAATCAAAACAAACCCAAAAGAGAAGAGAGTTCCTCTCCCATGTGCGCATCAATAAACAGAGTGCACACAATAGATCGCTAGAATAACTATACAAGCCACAGTGGTACATGAACGTCTTTCCATACGTCAATTTTTGCCAGTTGAAGTGGCGATGTTAGGCAAAACTGGACGTCGTTGGTTTAAGTACCACTGTACACATGCCCTTTTCGCTCAATTTCCTAAACATCTGTTCTATTTCCAAGCCTGCCGCTCACTGACGGAACTATCAAAAAAACTTTCTCTTCATATCTTTCATTCTAGCCAAAAACATTAATGTTCACTCTTGGTGCCTCATGGTGATGAGCGAACATCTCCTTCTACATCATAAACTTTAGTTTGCTAGTTGTACAAAAATAGGTGAATATTGAATGCGAATTCTTTGTCTGTTTCTGAATTCTATTCTTACGCTGTTTCGTTCTTATAGACAGAACTTATAGACTCTTCTTAATTTTCATTGAATTTTGATGAAAATTCCGATGAGACTATCAAAAATAGTGGCGAAAAGAATCGACTCTATGCGATTAAAAATATTCGAGATTCGAAATGAATGACTGGGATTTCCAATTTTTATGTTTTGTTTTTGTTTTTAGGTATTTGTTTGGCAATGGTTAATTCCAAAAGCTGAACATAATTTATGATAAACTTGTGACACTCGATTAATCCTATAACATTTGCTAACGCTCAAATGGTTATAACTCTAGTACTCTGTAGTAAGGGTATGTTCGTTGTAATATTCGCTGCGCATATTCGCGAGTACTCAACATAAATATCATATCAAATCAAACGCTCTAACATCGTTAAGCCAGCACTACGAAAGTCATGCTTGCCCGGTGTCTCCACTAGCTTTTTCTGTCTTAACATCCGCTTTACTGTCAAATGAAACTGACGAAGAGTTAGACCTTTAGTCAGACTGTTCCAACATAGTGAATCATGGCTTCTGACGGCACAGCAAAACATTTCAGGGTTTTCACCGTATGTTAAAAGAAAACTATCAACACAGCAAACGCATCTAGTGTTGCAACAGTGAGACTTAACCATGCACCCCTCTGGTGTGAAGCGTCATTAATATACAATTAAACAAACAAACACGTTAGTCTACTCCCGACTATCGGTTCGAGCTCCTCTGTTTTTCTAAATTGTAAATAACTTCATGTTATACATGCATATGGTTAGTTGATTACAGCCAAAATTGTTGTTAATTTTCAATGATTTACATATTATAATCTATTATTAGCTTTATACCAAACAAATTTGACAACAAATCAAAATCGAGTGACGTAATTAGGAATAAACTCCGTCCATAAACAGCAAAATTATAGCCGTGGCGTTACAGTCATCTCTAACAAATCGCCATTTGCACGTCTATAAATCAAAAACCTTGTTTTCAAATGAAAAAAAAATCCATATATTTTTTAGGTTTTCTTAAAAAATATGCTAACTTCTGCATTAAGGCATGCTCCGGTATAACATCCATGTTCCATAATTTGTCATTATTGAAGTTCCTTACTGTTATGCTGTTATGGACAAGACACGTTTCGTTGAAAGCCAATTCCTTGATGCCTTTACTCGTTATTGGTTGTTTTATTTCCAAAAAATATATTTCTAGGGTTTTTTTTATTAGGGTGAATCTAACATCGAGAGATTCTCTCCGGTCTCGCTCTCTTTCATTTATTACAGCGCCATTATAAATTTTTCGAAGGACTCTTAAGTACAGATCGAAACACAACAGTGCTGGTTAGCATACTCTACAAATATTAGAATGAAAAACATATTGGTGATTGGAATATGAATGAAAGAGAAAATAATCAAAGAGAGTCTCTCAATGTTTGATTCGCCC
Organism: Aedes japonicus; assembly: GCA_034211315.2. Lineage (NCBI taxonomy): Eukaryota > Metazoa > Arthropoda > Insecta > Diptera > Culicidae > Aedes > Aedes japonicus. The sequence goes on from JASCZW010006694.1 coordinate 39,955, forward strand.
TAATGAAAAAAAAACCGACATTTTTTTTTAAACTTACTTGTTCATTTGTGAGGCTCAAGTGCCATAGGCATAACGGAGCCGAGTTCTTTTTCATTTTTACAATGACAATAACTTACTAACTATATTAATTTTGGAAAGCCGAACAACTCGATGATTCGGGTAGGAATGGGGAAGTAGGAATCTTAACGTTAGCTTTCAACAGCAGGTTGGCGATGCGAAATTGTTGCTGTTGGTCTGGCGTAGATGTTGCGTTGTGTTAAGCTGTAACGATACAACAGAAGGGGTATTACGGGGGAGGGGACGAGGTGGACATGTTAAAACGACAGCTAAGAGAGGATCAAACGAATACATCAATTTATTTCAATAACTTGTAAATTAGCCCCATATAGTCCAAGTCCAGCTTACCCAGCACATCTCTGATATCTTCCTTCTCTGGTTTCCCTCGGGCCCATAGGGATGCGCAAAGATCAGATCTGGCAATTTCGAAATCGAGGCAATACCAGACAACATGGTTGATGTCCTGATAACCCGAGATTTATTTATATAACCTCACTTAACTATTCAAAAGGACTAAAGAAACAATAAAAGATTTTCACTCTCATTCTGTTTCATTAACGACGGTGTTCTTCCACAGATCGTAAGATCGAAGTTCCTTGCCAGCATGCTATGCAAAAAAATTATAGAAATGGTTTAGTTATTATTGAAAGAGAAAGTAAACAAAGTGAGTTTCTTATTGTTACTTGAAAAGATAAACGATAAAGCTTGGTATTCTGAATGTTAATATAGATCTTACTTCAAAAAATATTTTATTTTCCCAGTGTGTTTATCTGAATGATTATTATTTTGGGAGTCTGCATGAGAGTATGACGCGAAAAGAATGCGTTGCTTGAAGCTTACAGTATAATTCTCGAGTAATTCATGATTAGGGCCTAAAAGCCATTTGTAAATAATGACTTTAAGTTAATCTCCCAAGAATCACGTGAATCCCAGTATATCCAGCTATTCTATATGGTAGAACTAACATTGTTCTATCAGATGCTGCTTTTACGAGAAGGATTTAAGATACAAGAGAAATCGAGATTTAAAGTCATTCTTTACAAATGACTTTTAGACCATTAACGTGAATTACTCGAGATATGATGAATTCAGGACGGTTTTTAATTAAAGTACTCTAGAATACCACATATATATAACTTCTAAATAGTAATCGTTTGAAAGCAGAATTGATAATTGATACTTCACGTTTAACAAACCAATGCTATACACCTAAAAATTGTTATGTTTTATTTTCTGCAGTTTTCAAACCAAATGTAAACAGGGAATAATAGATCCTATGCTGTCTATTTGGGGGCAGCAATTGATTGTCAATGAAGACACAAATCTGTAAGTGTTTTGAAATCATAAAAACTTCGCGAAATTGTTTCTACAAGTGTTAAATAATTACTTCTAAATATACAGTGTTCCCAGGTATAGAATATATTCCGCTTACTGTTAAGGGTCGTGTATTTGCGAAACAATGGCCAACTTGTGTATTCAAAGCCGAAAATCCAAATAATCCTCGAGCTATGGCGTATGATATTCTTGTTTTAAACTAAACTAAGATAGTTGCGGTTATTTGTTATTTGTTGAAAATCGCTGTTCAAATGGAGAAATATGTTTTCCCGCAAACTGGCACAACACATTCCACTTATTTACCACCAGACTGCATCAAATCAACAATCAATATAAAACTAGCGATTTGAAATTGGTTCACTGATGTAGAACCCCTGGGTTCGAAGTACACCTTGCAATCTGCACCTCGCAATACAATCTTGCGCTTTTCGGTACTTATCTTTGTTTTTGTTTAGATTTGCTGCATACACACTTAGATTTTTTTACAGAAATCTGTAAATTTTTACCGAATTCTCAACTGCTGAACGTTCGGTAATCCGATTTAACGGATTTCGGTAAAATTTTACAGTTATCTGTAAAAATATTATCGGATTTCGGTAAAATTTTACCGAAATCCGTAGAATCAGATTACTGAACGTTCAGCAGTTGAGAATTCGGTAAAACTTCTGTAAAGATCGGTAAGATTTCTGTAAAATAATCTGAGTGTGTATAAATTATATTATATTATATGTAAACTATAAGGGAATAATTTTACTCAATTTTTGAGTACAATTGTATACTATCGTTTTTTCTCTCACGGAAATGTTACTCAATTTCCGTAAAAAGTGGATCTGCTCGATAAAATTGAGTAGATCCACTTTTTACGAAAATTGAGTAACATTTCCGTGAGAGAAAAAGAGATATTATACAATTGTACTCAAAAATTGAGTAAAATTATACGGGAGTGTATGTTATTTTGACAGAATATTTGAGGGTGTGTTGGTGTGAGTTACGTTAGCGTCATCATTAAGCTTGAGACCGGTGTGCTAGTACTTCCTGAGCCAAAAAAATATTCATTTTCTTTCTGACTATCCAGCCTATCCTGCATACCACACTGAACCCAAACATGATCCCAAGATGGTCTGAAAAGTAATTCGATTGCGCCGTTTAACAAAAAGCATTCGGAAATCGGATGATTGTCTTATGGTTAGATCCGTACGACGATCATCCATGTTTCGTATGACAATCAACCAAATTTAATATGATGTTTGTTTCAAAACTGTGTAGATCATTAGCGATTTATGATTGATTTAAAAAAATTTAACGTTTCATGTGAAATGAATTTCACATTTCATTTCCTCAACCGTTGATCAAATACAGCAACGGGAGCACAAAAATTTAAGGAGTCCGGAAATATTTATCCATGACTTCTTATGCCCGGGACAGACATACAACGTACAGCGTGTTACCATAGACTAACTCTAAGACCAGTAGGTCCCATACAAAAACGATTTTTTTCTTGGCTCAGTCAGTACTAGAACATCGTCCCAAGCTCGGTCCCAAGCTCAATAATGCACCCCTTATAATGAACTCACATGAACACACTCTCAAATACTCTGTCAAAATAACACAGCAAATCAAAACAAAGGCGCAAATATGTATAACAAGGTGCTGGCTTCAAGGTGTAATTCGGACCAAGGGGTTCTACAACAGTGAACCAATTTCAAATCGCTAGTTGCATATTGATTGTTGGTTGTACTACTTCTTCAGTCTAGTACCTGTTTCTTAGTACTGGATTAAAGTGTTTGACAGTTCGTACAACGCTGTACGTTGTATGTCTGTTGCAGGTATTAGGAAGCGAGCGGGTTTCGATCCTTTATTCGTAATGGTACCAGATAGCGATTGATAGGTTTTTACCGAATGATGTAAAATGGAATGTTTGTCATCCTCATTTCAAAGGATTTGCGTTACAGGGCTTTTCCGATGCAATATGCATTTCACTTTGGGATGACGATTTTTCATACGGCGTGCATTCAAATTTGAACGGGAGGTCAATTCAAGGAAAGGAAAACTCGGATTGCGTAAAATAAACACATACGTAGTGTAAAGCAAGAGAATAACTGATGAATATTTTATGTACCGGAAATACGTAGGGATGCCCTTTTTGTTTAGTGTTCTCTACGTAGATGATGTTGTCTCTACAACCAACAATGAATATTAAACTAGTGATTTGAAATTGCCTCATGTGTGTAGAACCCCTTGATCCGAACACATTGTAGCTTGCACCTTACAATGCATTCTTGCGCTTTTCGGTACTAGAAACTTTGTTTTTCTTTGATGCACTGTGTTGTGTTGACAGAATATTTGAGGATGTGTCCGTGTGAGTTTCTTTATTAAGCTTAGTAACGTTCAACGCACGCACAGTATTGTGTCTCTCGTCTTGTAGAAATTGTTTGTTTTGTCACAGATAACCTAAAAGTTAAAAAATTGATCTTTTTGACAGCCTTTTGTTATGTTTTCGTCCGAAACGCCCTACCATATTACCAGAAGGCACACTACTACACCCAGACGTGATAAGCTCAATCAGGGACGAATCATTAAGCTTAGGACTTATGTACTGATACTTACTGAGCCAAAAACTATAGTCCAAACCACAGTGACGTCACACCTCAGATTTGACAGATACTGGTGCCCTTGTGTTCAGAAATTGGTGTGAGAAAAAAGGACGGCGAACACGACAGTTATTGCTATCTCTTATACTCTCATGGTGAAAAGTGAGGTTAGCTTTTTCCGTGCATTAGTCTATATCCATTTTTTTCTTGGCTATCCAGCCGCTGCTGCATGGTGATGTCGCCGCCCAAGACTCCTTCTCAACTTCAGCCGCCTTCACTTCAATAACCGCCTGCAGTTCCCGAAGCTTGCTTGCGGCTTTGTAGAATGTCGAACCGATGGCTCTCCGGTACGCAGGTGGCTTGCACCTGCAGGGACGCCATCTTCTCTTTCTTGCAATAATTGCCACTCTCCAGTTATCGCTCTCAGGACTCGCCATAGCTTGTGCAACGCTTTTCGGTTCACCTACCACAGCTGCTGAAACATCAATCAGTCGTTTCACGAAACCTCTCTGGTAGGACTCCGATAATCGATCTAGTAGATTTACGCAAGCCTTCTTCAACTTCTTCTCTTGAACTGGTTCATCCTCAAATCCCGGAAAGCCCGCAGCGTCATCGAATCCGCAACTCTCATCCTCCGAATCGTAATCCTAATTGCTGGCATCGTTTTCCGGTGGAGCATCCAAATGATCTTCCTTCTTCAGACGTGCTCTATCTTAGCTTCAGCGATTTTTCGTTCAGGAAATACACCGTGCTGATCGCCGTCAAGGCCAAGCAGTGCTTACAGTCATCCGTAGTTTCGGTCATCGGACCACACACATCGCTGCTTTCTCGGCTACCTGTGGAAACGGCATCCGGACTCCACAATCAGGAACATTTATTTCAAACACCAGCTTATTGCGCTTAATTTCCTTCAGAGCATCCGGATTTCTGTTCCGAACGAACAAACTTTCATTAGCCATTCAGAGCGTGTCATCTTAACTTATCCACGGCTTAGAATAAATAGACCTGCAAGACGTTTGAAATCGTTTGATTTCTCAAAATTTACGGCAATTACTTTCAATTCAAAGAATTAAAGAGTCCAGTTAATACAGTCAGCATTCAACTAGAAAAGCAGATTTGCCCTTTTGAAATGTAGTTACTGAAATGTATTTCTCACGATAAACAAAACGGTCGCGTCCACCATTGGCGTGGCATTACTCTACATACCTTAATACTAACGCTCACAGACGTGAACGATTAGCAATCCTGGTCATGGTTTCTTGAAGAACATATATATAAAGTAATCCAGAAACCGGTGACATAGTTTAACATATTTATAGTATATGACTGTGTTAAATATTTAAGCAAAAAAAAAATGAATAAGTCACATGTTGATCTCTTTCGGTACAGTTTATATATTGTTAGTAATTTGTAATTTTTTTTTGTCTTTTTCTTTGGTTTTATCCAGCATCTCGAAAACTTTCAGCTTTAGTAATAAAGGGCACGGACTGTACTTGGTAACCCCCACCGAAATTCAAAAGTTCACAGTTTGCCAGGAGTTTTGGTAAGATTTTATATACATTAATAAATAAATTTATATCAAATGCCCATTACGGATAGTTTGCTTAAAAACAACTATAATTTTCAGCTTATAAAGCTCTTTAAAGATGTTATTTAGGCTGTGAACTATTTGGCAAATTATAGTTAAGGACATACACGACCGAATCCCTCTCACTTCGCGATTTGCTGAGCACAAATCTTAAATATTATTAAGACTTCGTGCATGATATTTTCAGCAAATGCTTGCTCCTTCGGAGCATACTTTGGTTGGAAGTTTGAACTCTTTTTGTTTCGGTATAGCTGTGATATTTAGTTCCAAACACTTGAAGTGAATATTATTCTAACCTAGAATTTATATTGGAAAAAGACTCGGTCGTGTATGTCCTTAAATGAGACAGATGGAAAGTTATTTTCTATGTTCAAAAATTTATGTGTATTGAAATATCAAAATATAAGATTATCAAGATCTGTGAAACTATAAATAAAATATATAATAATAAACTCCCATGTGCCACTTTTAACCACACCATAAATCTAACTCGTCAAATTGTTCGTTGCCTAAAAGATTAGGGGCGTTTTTTTATTTCTGTTTAAATTTGTATAATTTGATCGATATTAATCAGTGATCCATTATAATATGCATTGTAGCAATCAATATAATGAAATGCTTGGAGAGTTGTATGTGGCACATGAAATGCCAGAAGCGCCAAAGGAAAGTTTTTTCAAAGGACTGTTTGGAGGTGGAACGAGGAATCTGGATCGTGAAGAACTATGTAAGTATTTTAAAGTTTGTAAAGGGCTGTACATGTACGGTCTGTTTAACAGGAAACCACAGACAAACAGGCATAACACATTAAAAATTTCCAAATGTAAAACATTGTTGCGAAAACATAGCCACTATCTATTTACCAGAGTGATGGGCGATATATTGAACATAGGGCGGCAATTTGTAATATGTATACCACGAGCGACGCAGGTAGCATTACTACCAGCTATACATATTTAAATTAACCGTTAAATGGGTGTCCGAGGATTACTTTATGAATGTTTGGTCTGTTTGTCAGTGAGTAAGCTAACTCATGTCGTTTTCGGTTTTAAAGCTGTGTCAGTATCGATTGTTTCTGCCTCAGAACATGAAAAAAAAGTGGATTCAGCGTCGACACACTGACGTGGCAGCCCATATTGATACTTCCAAAAAACTTATAAAGTATTCTTTTTTTCTATGGTTAGTCTATGGTATATCTGCGAACGCCGATGTTAAATTATTGCACACGCACTGCTGCATCATCTTAAAAAAGAGGGCGAGCAGGATAAGTACGCATACGCTACGCTTAGCCGAAGTAACGTCAGTTTTAAAATGAAATGAGCGATCCCTGTTAGTAAAAAAAACCTTCCATTAGGATATCCTGCACTGAGAAAATTTATCGTATGACCGCCATAAGATACACTTATGAAATTTCGACATAAGGAAAAACTTTGAAAATCATAAGATGTACTAATGAATTTACGTTAGTGGCGTTGTTGATTTTTTTCATAATATGGTCTTTGATTTTTCATAAGATAATCTTATGAAGGAGCCTCTATTCTATGTTAGGAATTTCATAAGCTATTCTAATGAAATTCTATTTCTTTTTGACCCATGTTGAATCTTAAACACCGATCTTTAGAAAACGTACACTGAGGCAACAAATGCTTATGATTTTCATATAATCTACCTTATGAAGCGAGTTTTTATTATTTTTTCATGTTTTCATCATGATTTTTATGGATTTCACACGATCTGAACGAAATTCATACGATCTTATATTCTATTTCATAAGTGCTCTTATGAAATTCGTGTATCACATCAATGTGAAAAAAACTCAAGTTCCGTGAAAAAGAAAAATGGCTACCGAAACTGAATTGCTGTCCGACCTGCCGATTGCTGTTTCCGTTTTAAGCACGTTTAGAGGTTAAATATTGTTTAAAAATGAACATTATCTTGCCACAGAAGTTGTAGAGCGCTAAAAGTATTAAGTTTTATACATGTTGATACAATAGATGGTCCCCTCTTCAGAGTACATGAAATAGGCAATAAGTTTTTATATAGAAATAAATTTATTTTCGATTAATAGAATGTTCTTATTTTTTTAATTGCACGGTAATAGTAAAATGTCTAACATGCATAATACCGATCCTGCAAAATGCGTGTTAATGCTGTAAACAAACTAGCACTTTGGAAAAATGGATTTTAGCATCGATACGTTTTTTGAAGGTCGATATTTAAAATGATAAAATTGGGCCAAATCAGAAATAGAATTTCATTAGAATGGCTTATGAAATTCCTAAAGTAGAATAGAGGCTTCTTCATAAGATTATCTTATGAAAATTCAAAGACCACATTATGAAAAAAGCAACGTCAATTCATAAGTACATCTTATGATTTTCAAAGTTTTTCCTTATGTCGAAATTTCATAAGTGTATCTTATGGCGGTCATACGATAAATTTTCTCAGTGTATTGATGCTGAAACACATTTTCTCAAACACTCAGGCAAATGCACTTAAGAAATTCAAAATGATAAACTTATGAAAACCCAAAACCGAAGGAATTTTTTGTTTCATAAGTCACTTATGCGTTTCATATTAGACGCCTTGGTTTTCACTATTTGGACGTAAGCCATTCATGAGTCACGAATTTGAAATTCATAAGGCTAGTTTTGAAAATCGACAGTGTTTATTTGAAAAAAAAAATCAACATCATCATTTCTGCGCCTGCGCTAAAAAAGCGAGATGGAAGTCATCATCGAAGAGCAAGCGTTGCTACAGCGTTGTTGTGGAAACCAAATTTAATTTAAAGGATTGGAAAATTTATTACAAGCATTTTAATGAAACCTCTCATTGCGCACCATGGAGAAATTTGAAATCTGCTTCAACATGCTTCAACAATGCATTGAGATCTAGTTTAATATTTTAAAAACTACTTAGGGCAAATGACGGATTCAGCAGGACTTATCGTTTATCTTAGCCTATTATCGTCAGGGGGTAAATAAAGTCGTAGAGAGCTATATTTTTGCAAAACGTTGCTCTGGAACATGATGTACCTTCATAAAAAAACTCAGTGCTCAAGGACGTCATTTACCCCCCCGACGATAATAGGCTAAGACAAATGATAAGTCCTGCCGAATCCGTCATTTGCCCTATTGTATTCCATAAAAATACGTTTTCAATTTCATGCAAAAATATATAAATGTTGAATCCTAGAGGGTTTTGAGCTGTTTAGTGGAATACCTGTAACTAGAAATTAGAAGAAGAATTAGTATCTTCCATTTAATTCCAACTACCTTTGCTTATCTTCGACAGATACGCGTATTTCGTCTACAATGTGCAGACTTCTTCAGTGTCTCGTACTAATAACTCGACTGAAAGAAAACCTTCGCCACCTGCCGTATATATACTATTTTCTAAATACAAAACGTTTACCTGCTACACAATAAGTATGTTAGGTATAAATGAGAAAGAAGCGAATTAGATATTAAGTACACTTGTTTTTGACTCGGGATAGGTATAGACAAACTAATAATAAGATAGGTATAAACAACATAATGATAGGTAAACGTTTTGTATTTAGAAAATAGTATATATACGGCAGGTGGCGAAGGTTTTCTTTCAGTCGAGTTATTAGTACGAGACACTGAAGAAGTCTGCACATTGTAGACGAAATACGCGTATCTGTCGAAGATAAGCAAAGGTAGTTGGAATTAAATGGAAGATACTAATTCTTCTTCTAATTTCTAGTTATATAAATGTTATAATTATGCTTTTTGTTTTCCATAAGCGTGCCTACTAAAATTCATAATGCGGACTTATAGGTGTCTGATTTCTTAATTTAAAAATTCATAAGGCACCCATATGAATTATGTTCTACATTGTTTTGATTTCTTTTCCAATGCCTTATGAAAAGCTTACGTTATGATTTCATCCAGAAAATCTGTTTCATAAGGTACCGCATTGAAATTCATGAAAATAACTTGTGACTGAACTTCATAAGGGGTTTTATTGAATTTCTTATGTGCATTTGCCTCAGTGAAGTGCTAGTTTGTTTACAGCATTTTCCGGATCGGTATTATGCATGTTAGACATTTTACTATTACCGTGCAATAAAAAGAGATTAGAATATTCTATTAATCGAAAATAAATTTATTTCTATATAAACATTAATTGCCTTTTTCATGTACTCTGAAGAGGGGACCATCTATTGTATCAATATACATAAAACTTAGTACATTTAAACGCTCTACAGCTTCTGTGGCAAGATAATGCTCATTTTTAAACAATATTTCCTCCGTAAACGTGCTCAAAACAGAAACAGAAATCGTTAGGTCTGACAGCAATGCACTTTCGGTAGCCATTTTTCTTTTTCACGGAACTTTTTTTTTCACATTGATGTGACACATGGATTTCATAAGATCGCTTATGAAATAGAATATAAGGTCGTATGAACTTCGTTCAGATCGTGTGAAATCCATAATAATGATGATGAAAACATTAAAAAACAATAAAACATCGCTTCATAAGGTAGATCTTATGAAAATCATAAGCATTTTTTGCCTGAGTGTGGGTACTTCGTCCCAAGTTTTGGTAATTATCGAGCGCAGCTCGTAAGCCTGTGTTTGGCCACCGTATTTCAGAAGCTTCCAAGTGAGCTATCGGTGGCACGTACGTATAGTGTGAAAAAAAAATTCGACCACGGGTTTTGCGAATTTTCGACCAACGCGCAACAAAAAATGAACTTGCAACAGAGGCTTGTCGTATCCGTCGCATCTTCAATAGAATGGAATAATGATTGTCTACCGAATAAATGGAAATATGTTAGAAGTGAAAGAGATTTTAACGCTTAGATTTTTTCCATTTATAAATGGATTTCTATTCTAATTACAGTATTCGGTGCATATTTGTTCATATTACTTTATGTTTTTCAGTTGGAGAATCAAGCGGAAAAGCCAACAAATCGGTTGCAAAGCATATACCGGGTCCAAATGCTAACATTCAGGACCTGAACACGCGAGCGACATCGGCGTCGTCTGAAGTAAGCAGAGCCCATCAATTGATGCTGGAACGTGGTGACAAGTTAAGTCAGCTTGAAGATAGAACTGAACGTATGGCTGGTGAAGCGCAACAGTTTGCCGGATCGGCGCATTTGCTGATGAACAAATATAAAGATAAGAAGTGGTATCAGCTGTAATTAGTGTAAAATCTACTGCAAACAAAGTCTTAAAGGTGTTTTCAGTCCTATACGTGCGACAGTATAGCTTAAGTGCAAATTGTTTCAATGTTATTTACTGTTACGTTATTGATCGAGAAATGAATAAACAATAATAAATTGTAAAAATTCTTCCATGGCAATTTTTAGGTATTGCCGCGAATATACTATAATTAACTATTTTGCTATTGGAAAGCTGTAATAGATCTTATTTGTAAATTTTTGCATAACGGTGAAACTCCAATATTATAGAATGATCATGCTGCTGCTATTATTACTATACTGTTATAAAAATCTTTTTTGGATATACAAAAAAGTTGAAAGAATAGATCCAAATAAGTGTGACATTATTACAATGACAGACGATGTAAATAATCCATTTTGATAATAAGTACTTGTAAATATGTTACATAAATTAGGAATAAAAAATTAAGCATTTGAACATTTTTATAGAATACGATTTCAATTTTATTCTTATATCACATACCCTGGCCATTGACAAAACCTCGTGGTAGCTTGATAACTACCAGATACCAGAGCTTATCTGGATCTTTACCCAAACGGAAAAGATGCAAACCAGTGTTGCCAGGGCTAATGTGGACCAGAAGTGCATTTGAACCCACTAGTAGTAGAATCTTAGCTTTTAATTCGACACCTTTCCTTATTTTCATACAATACAGAATTTGCATAATTTCAATTATATTACTGCTATTCAAGAATCGCCTATTAATTTCATCACTTTTATTATAACGGAGTTTTTATTTTTTAATTAGTTTGTTTTATTTTTCGATTTTAGTAAAAATTAGGTGCCAATTACTCGTGGCTAGCTTGAGGTTAATGGGTCACATTATCGTTTGGAAGGGGCTATCAGGGCTGGTAGCAGGTCACTTTTTAGTGACTTGGTCAGTATTTTGAGGCTAGTCACTAAAAAGTCACTATTTGCATCCAAAAGTCACTAAAGTCACTATTTTTCAGAAAATTGTCACTAAAGCAGGGACAAGGTGCTACTCAAATATCTTTGAGTGCAGCACGCGCTGCTACGAGACAGCACATTAATTTTAAAAGAGACGTGAAAGTGCAGTCTGTACTCCCGTGCACCCTTGTTTTGCCGTGCGCTCAAAGCCGCACACCTCATTTCGCTCTCGTCTCTTTGGGCACTAAAGGCCCAACTACAATGGGGAGCGCAACGGCGCGTTGCGGCAGCTTTTGGCATAAAATATATGGATTACGAAATCTCTCACACGTTCGTTTTATGCGCTCTTCTGAAACAGGAGACGCACACTTCAAATTGGGTGAAACACTTGTCTATTTTGCACTGCTCTGTGTTTTTCGACAATCTCTGTCCTAAAGTCACTATTCGTACCGCCGATTGTAAAAAGTAAAAAAAAAACGTTACAATAGATCTGACTACAATATATAAAAGTCGAGAATTATACACCAAAAAAGTGTAATTATCATCCAACGTGTAAATCTGTTTGACAACAGAATAAAGTGAAAAATATTGTAGGCTGTAAACCGTGGTACTATTATGTTGAAATTAGTTCCGTATTATTATTTTCTTCCGCAAATATAGGTTTGGTATAATTTTCTTGGATTCGTATACCATGATGCGATCACAAGTTTGACTAAAGGCTGCCTCACAAAAGCGCGTCCCGCGTCGCCGATGTTGTCAACGTCAGTGATAAAACGCCTTCATGACGCTCATGACGCTTTGACCGCACCATATAGCGTCAGTAATGCGTCGCCGTCAGTCGTTTATTTTACTTTAAATATTCATGCGATAGTGAGTTTTCTCAACTTACTTTGATTTAAATCATTTTATTTGCATCATATTATTTATTTGTACTAATATAATTACATACATTAATTGTTATGTTATATATTCTCCGTGCGAGGAGTAACGTTTATGATGTAGAAGGAGATGTTCGCTCATCACCATGAGGCACCAAGAGTGAACAACAATGTTTTTGGCTAGAATGAAAGATATGAAGAGAAAGTTTTGATAGTTCCGCTAGTGTGCGGCAGGCTTGGAAATATGACAGATGTTTTTAGGAAAATTGAGCGAAAAGGGCATGTGTACAGTGGTACTCGAACCAACGACATTTTTGCCTAACATCCCACTGCTTCGACCTACCCCGCAGTGGGATGTTAGGCAAAAATGTCGTTGGTTCGAGTACCACTGTACACATGCCCTTTTCGCTCAATTTTCCTAAAAACATCTGTCATATTTCCAAGCCTGCCGCACACTAGCGGAACTATCAAAACTTTCTCTTCATATCTTTCATTCTAGCCAAAAACATTGTTGTTCACTCTTGGTGCCTCATGGTGATGAGCGAACATCTCCTTCTACATAATATAATTAGTTTTATTTCAAACCAGATGCACTGGTGAACGCTGTCAAATGCAGAGCGCTGTCGGGCCACCCAGCGAAATAAACTTTCGATATTCATAAGATAGCATTATGTTTTCTTGTCACAAGAAATCTGTACGAATTTCATTAATTTGCCTTATGAAATATAATGATGGTGAAAGAATAAAAATATTCAGCCTTATTCTGCGTGGCGGGTGAGTCGACACGACTCGCTCTCACATGCGAGGTGACAATTGTCGCCTCGGGTGAGGTGACTCTCTGTGCAAATCAAATGGAGAGTCACCTCACACGAGGCGACAATTGTCACCTCGTATGTGCGAGCGAGTCGTGTCGACTCACCCGCCACGCAGAATAAAGCTGATTGTACAACCTTGAATCGAACTTTGAACGTTGAGATTACGGGTCCAGTAGCTTGAACACTAACCCATATCAACACTTAAGAACAGAAAAGGCTAAAAAATCAAAAGCATCGTTCATAAGTTATACCTTATGAAATTCTAAAGTTTATTTGCCTGAATGGTTACAGCACTCTAGCTTAGTTTGTATGCGACGCACGAGAAGTCCCTTTAATTTCCTACAGATGGCGTTGTTAATCGCCAATGTGAACCATTTTCTATGAGATTCACTCCTTGAATGACGACTGTCAAATTTTAAGCCATTAAAGTACACGCATTCATTAGTGACAACAGACAACAGAGATCAGCAAATTTTTTAAGAAATTAAAAAATATCAGTTTCGAGTTTTGATAAAATACTATTTTCTACGCAAGAAAACGGCTGCCGAAACAAAAGCCAAGCTGGATAAGTATTTTCCAGACTGCACTGTCGATTCAAACGATTCATAAGTGGTTTGCTGATTTTTCTGGACGCCAAAATGAGGTCACTACAACAGAGAACGTCGATAAAATCCATGGTATAGTATTGGAGGATCCAAAAGTGAAATTGATGGTGCTAGCAAAGGCTTTAGACATTTTAATGAACGAGTTGGTAACATCATGCATTCCGTTTTGGGTATGAAGAAGCTCTGCGGGCGATGCGTTTGCTTGCAATGGACAAAAAACGCATTCGTGTTTCAACCCCTCAGGAGAATTTGAGCAAGTTTACACAAGCGATGATTACAAAGTTTTATTTAAACTCGTACATTATAATTTTATATTTTTTCTAGGAAATTTCTGAGACAAATATTCTTAGTTTATGATTTTATTAATATTCATCAATTGTTTAAGTTGATTCTGACTTTGCTGGACTACTGTTAACTTGTTAAGCTGGTAAGCTGGTAAGCAAGTTATGAAATAGTCTGGCTTGAAAAACTCGTTTCTAAAAAATTAACAATATCACCTCAACCCATAAGCCGTTGCATCAAGTGAAAGTTCCAAGTATATTGTGAAAAGCGCCAAGTTACTCCAATTCAGATCAACTTTGATCTTCTTCTTGATGAACGCAACTTGTTAAAATGTGAAGTGTCAGTGACAGAATTGAGGAGTATTAGAACCAGTTGCTTACTAAGAAAACGGCTGTAGGTGAGCCTAAATACCCTCAATACCCTAAATACATAGGAACGGCTAAAAAAAGTGAATAAAAAGGAAAATATGTCAGAAATAATTCTAGCATAGGGCATGCTAGAAGGCGTTTCGACCGTGCGTAAGCAACAGGCTTCGCAAATTGGGAGCACAGCACTAGATTCGAGCCCTCGATTGACAGAATAAACCCCAATAGATGGGGTTAACAATAGGGAGAAGGTAGTCCCATGCTCCCTACCCTAATCGTTTCACTTGAGTGCACTGATGGTCCCTCCCTTTCCCCGTTATATATTATGTCATGGATATTTAGTACATTTTGTAGTGGTCATATGGTTGTGACTTACATGACATATGATATGACTTACATTGTGTTAAAAAAATTGACTCAAAGTAAAATTGCTTAGGGTTACCGTTCTTTACTTAATGCTCTGTGTCGTCTCGGTGTTTCTGCTTTTGAAGAGTTGACCTTAGACAAAGGCCGATGTTGGTCTATGGCCTTTACACGATGTCATATGGTATTGCTCGCGGTCATAGGATAGGGAAGAGTACAGGAGAAAGAAAGGAAAGCATTAGTTATTGGAACCATGGTATGCGCATGTGGGATTTGCATGGTGATATTCTCACAACGGCCGTTCAGAATGGTTCGACGGATGCCTATGGGAGATCATTCCCGATGAATTTCCACTCGTTTACTCAATTCCATCATGGTTGGTTATAGAAGACAAGAAACATTTTACAACGTGCAACATTTGGGATTATCAGGGCAATGATCCCCCATCGCATCTTCAAGTGATCATTACAAGCTATCCATTTGGTTCAGGCACTTTTGATCGTTGATGTGGCAGTCTATTCACACATGAAATTTGTCGCGACCAACTCGGCAGAACGCGCCCATACTTCTTTCTGAACCGAAGGGCAGGGCGTAAGTTAAGTGGCTTAAACTATCTTAAATCTAGTGAACTTAACATATCTCTAACCTATATTTAGCCTACACAATATACAATCAAAGTTTAGAGCCGGAGGGTACGCCTCGTGAATTAAATGTCAATCTGTTCACCAAATTTGTAATTAGCTACAGGGTGCGGAAGAAAATAATGCGAAAACGTTCAAACTTCAGTATTGGGTTAATTCGTGTAGTTAGTGACTAATTTCTGTAGAAAGTGTATTTGTTTATGTTTACTTTCAAGTGCTGCATCCAAACATTCTATTTGTTTTATTGCAAATTCGTCAACAGGTTCGCGAAAGAAGTGATCACCGGTTTGTTGCTCGCCCAGAAGAAGCCGAAAGTGATTGCCAAGGTGGTAGGGTGCCATTTGGCAACAGTTTACCGTATAAAAAAGTCCCTGCATGATGGTCCTAAGCAGCGGAAGCCGGGAAGCGGACGTCCGCACTTTGCACGCACGCCGAACATGATCAAATCGGTCCGTGAAAAATTGCTCGCAACCCGGTGCATTCCATAAGAAAACTTGCAAAGGAAGCCAATATTTCGGAGAAATCCAAGCGGAGAATCATCAAAGCAGACCTGCATGCAACTTCCAGAGCCAGAGTGAAACGCCACTTGATTACGGACCGGGTCAAGGAACTACGAGTGACTCGTTCCAAGAGATTGCTTTCTTTGTTGAAAAAGAAAGAAATGAAATTTCACCGCAGAAAATTGAGAACGTCCCGGAAAAAGTGAAATTCATATTTTTAACATGTGTTTGGCTTGGTGGCGTCCAACGGTTTAAAAATTCCGCCTGTTTTCATTGATGCTGGAGTTAAAATCAATACCGAAGTGTTTATCGGTATTTTAAAGGACCAAGTGCTTCCCTGGGTGAAGGCCAACTTCTCCGAGGACCAAAACTTTGTCCAACAGCAAGATGGAGCGCCGTGTCACACGTCCAATCGAACCCAACAATGGTTGAACGATAACATGAAGTTTTGGCCGAAGGATTTGTGCCCCCCTAGCAGTCCAGAACTTAATCCGTTGGATTATTCGATTTGGGCATATGTTGAAGCACGAAATTGCAAAACATCACACCCTAGTGTGAAAACCCTGAAGTCAACCATAACACGCACATGGCAGTCAATGTCGAAGGACTATGTCCGAAAGGCATGCTCTGGCTTCCGGCATCCGCTCGAGGATGTTATTAATAAAAATGGAGGACACATTGAATAAATTTGTTTCAAAGTTCATTATAAAGATAACAGCACTCGAAAATTTGATATTATTGCTTGAATTAGTTGAAAATGGGATTTGAAAGAAATAGAACAGATTTCCGCATTATTTTCTGCCGCACCTTGTACAAGAAAAGTAAATATATCATCATTGAATTTACAACCTGAAGCTGACAGCAGGCAAAATTCCGAGTTTGCTTTCAAGAGTTGGAGAAAACCCGAAAACTCCCAAACCCCCTACCGTACAGTACATTTTTATTTATAACTTATTGGATAGTGAAAAAAATGGAAAAGTGACATCAAAAATTAAAATCATTGTTGTAGACAAACTGCCTCTAGGAATATTATATATTTAAAGAACGATGCGATGAAGTTTTTTTTTCTATCTATATGAAATTATGTTTTATATCACAACAGATGCCAAGACGACGGTTATATCGTCGGGTTTTCCGCCTAAAAATAAACAAATAATAGATTAAAAAATCATCGAAATAACCATCACTTAAAGTTGTACCCATCGTATTGATGTTATTGCGCCGCGCATTGATAGAAAATGGCGACATGAAGTCACTATCGAATGATAACGATCGAGCAATTAGTGCAATTGAATTGGCACACATTTGAAGTTTCACAGGGTCAGCTTCACCTTCGACCTGAAAAATATACCATGAAGAAAATATAAGTTATATAATCAACGGTTTGAAATGTTGGGTTCGTTGTTTCTTTTTATACCTCGCTCACTGTATCCACCAATAATTTCATAGGAACGTTGTCGAACACTCCATCTGTTGCAACCAATATAATATCCCCCTTTTCCACAGGGAAGTTCATCGTATCCGCAGAGTCGGGTCTGTCGCTTAGTACATTATCCAAACCTGGAGGAGGCAACGATAGTTGAAATGGTGTATTGAAATAGTGCTGCTGTTCTTCACTGCGGTGAACTATTTGACCACCGCGAACCACTATGAAACCACTATCTCCTATATTTGCCGTATACAATGTGCTGTTTTCACGGTTGAGGATTAAAACGCACGCCGTACTACTACCTAAATAGAAAAAAAATAGTTTACATTATATCGTTGTATACTGAACATGTGCTTTTAATGAATCTATCAATAAATTATTTTGTTCAACAAATGAACAGTCAAATATACTCACCTGATATAGATCTCTTATTTTCTAATAATTCACAATAGCTGTGAGAAAGTAGATTTACAGGACTTGTAGGATTGAACTGTGTACATTGCACAAGTCGCTCGCATGTTTTCATCAGAAACGAGGCAAATTCGCCTGGGTCTATCCCATAACTGCGCCATCCTCCAACACCATCTGCAACACCTGAAGAATATTGGAATATATTTTTTAGGTATTAGGCCGGAACAAATCCTGATTTCTTCTTTTGTCACACGGCGTCCACTCCAGTCGAGGGGGGGGAGAACAAAAAATAAACAATAAAAAAATATAAAAAACCCAGAAATCACTGTATACAGTAATAAAATTGTATGTTTTAAAATTTACATGACTACCCTCCACCTTTGAGCGCCCGTCTAGCGTCCTGGGAGGTGTGGGTTAGATTACCACCGATTGGCAGCGAATTATTTTTTCACATGTTCTTAGCTTTCGAGTATTGTTGTCCGAAATCTATATTCATGATTTAATAGGTTTCTTACATGTTGGGAACGAAGAATTATATTCATGGACACTGGATTGAATAGAGTGACGAATTGTGTCTAAAAGATAGTAAATGTATTTTATTATGGAGAAAATCGAAAAAACGTATATTATGCTCACTTGTGACTCGGAATAAAAAACAACATGTATTTACATAGCGTGGTAGCTGTCATAAGTACGCCCTTTTCTCGAGTAATTCATGAAATGGCCATAACACCAAATGTAAACAATGAATGATCGTCGAAAGTTTGATATTTATGAATTGCATGACAATTTTAGTAAATTTAACTTTCCATGCAATTCCTGAAAACTATTTGTGTTCAAATATGCATACTTATGGCAGCTACTCCGTTATCTAAATATTTACATATTGTTGTTTAGTCCAAGCCAAAAGTGAGACATACATTCACTTTCAAATAAATTCACTTCTTTTGGACACTATTTATCACCCTATATATGCTACTGAAGGGACCATCGAGATAAGGAGAGATCGATATATAGAACAAGAAATGCCTGCTTGTTCACTTCAAGTGACCGAGATATCCATCGACATAAAGAAAAAAGTACTCACAAATCGAGATACAGAACATTGATATATGGAGAGTTGACTGTATTTTTTTTTTTGACATAATCGTCACTCTTTTTACATGCACTCTACCCATCTAATCGTAGTGATCGTGGTTGAGGGAGCAGCGCAACACCCAGTGCAAGAAAACATAAATATACTTTTTTTTATTTTCCCCTTCATGATAATCGAAAATTTTGAAGGGGGGGATGACAAAAGAAGAATATAAGATTTGTTCCGGCCTTATTTCAAATAAAAAATCAAAAAATGCAAAAAGCAGAAAATATATATTGCACCGGTGTATTTAGAAATTGACACTGACATTGTCTCTGCGGTCTCCCTTTTCTCTTCACATGGTCTTCAATGTGATTATACGATGTTCTAGAGTATTATTTTCTATTTAAATGATCAATCTACCTGTTATATCACTGTGTTATTATTCGATTCTGTACATTCAAACCCATGATTTTAGTTTTAAACAGACAACTGTTAGTTGTTCCCTCTCGTGGGTCAAATTTTCCACCTTGTCGACGGTGAGAGGGCTTATCTCATGAAATAAACATTCATGTGAGACCAAGAATTTGACCAGTAGTGAAAATATTAAATATTCTAGTCATTTTTTCACTGCCACGTCGTAGAACGTTTATATAAAGGCACTAACATCAGGTGTGATCCTAGCGGGTTATGCCCGCAATTCACTCTTAGACTTCTTACTTTCAATCTTAAGGAAACGACTAAAAATAAACCTTTCATTTTCGTGACAACTTATGTTGTTGTTTATCCATTTGTTTTCTGGAATGAATTACCAAAATACCTGGTTTGCTAATATTATAAGTCAATGTAATTGCAACATTTTCGAAAAGGATGAATGTTTCGGCCGGGCTAATTACCTTACTGTTCGCAGTGAAGCACATAGTCACAGAAAAGTGTTACAGGCGATGACAGGCAGGTATATTAGAAATGGAACGCGGGGGGCCCGCTTAGGAAACACCATTTAAAGCAGTACAATTAGGTTTTCCATGTGGTTGATATAAGTACCAGTGTTTGGTGAGTCATATACAATATCCTAGAGTTATTATTTTCTAGTGACCTCCTTGTTTGCAAAGTTCAAAGCTTTCAAACACGGCGGCCGTTCTAATTTGAAGTTTGTGTGTAGTTGTAGTGCGAGGCGGTGAGATTGTATTTTTCATCCACACTATAAATAAATAGAACGAAAAAAACAAATAAAAAATAAACCCGCTAGATAAGAGGTGGACCCGTTCTTTTCGAGGTTTCAAATTAGCTCTTATTCGAAATATTTTAAATTCGGGATAACAACTAGATCCCAAGCTGTAGAGTAGACTCTAATGTAGGATTCACACATTTGTTTTTCCCCTTCATGGTTAGTTTAAAATGGCTCAAACTTTTTAGTCAGAGAAACCAAATGTCGTCATGAGAATATCACCAATAATCTTTTTCTTCTCATTTTTATGTTACTCACTCTCTGCATGCGGTTTTGCAACGCTGCGAGAAGTTGTGAAATTCAAGTACCTGATGGAATTCAAGCCCCGCACGCGGCTTAGGTATCACCGTGAGGCAACGGATGTTAATTCCACGTTTCAAGAGGTGAATGCTGCCCGAGTCAAACTACAAATCAGGAAGTATCATGGTAACCGTAAGCCGTATGTAATGGGAAAGAGGATCGTATGTATGTTTAAATGGCTGTAAAATGAACGCAATTGGCAAGAAACAACCTGACTGGCTGACCCATATAACACACTTTAAAATGGAATCTCATTACATACTAATTAAAACTTTTAGGAGTATTATTAGAAGATACCGCAATGCTGTAAGTAGCCAACATAGGCACTCCATTGCAATTGAGGGTTGTCTAGAAATATCATTCGCTGTATGAATAATAAATATTACGCATACTCTTGTTGCAATATTTCTTGGAGTTGACTTCAGTATTACCACTTGTCAACAAAGACGACATCAAAGGCCTGAATGTCGTCCCTAAGAATTATTGTTTGGTAATTAACATATCTTTTTGAAAGTTATAACTGCATACGCAGTGGCGTCTCGTGAGAAAATTAACCGGTTGTGCACTTTCTTTCGAACCCGGACGTCAATTTTGACAACAATATCTTGCTCCATAGTTCCTCCTTTGCCGAATCTCTTGTGATATGCCACAAAAAGTACCTTGTAATGTTCCGAAACAACAGAATAATATTGCAACTAGCCAGTGAGTAAAACTACTCTGTGCAGACCACAAAGTGCACAAAACAGACACTACCTCATCGGAAATCAAGTAATAAGAAAAAAACAGCTACAAACGATCCACGTGTGGTTTATACAGGATCTGGTGCACCATTTGAAATGCCCAGTCTGCGAGTATTAACGGAGTATTAAATCGATGCATTTGATAATACATGATATACAATTTTAGACTGTGCATTGCACGAGGTGCACATATGGACGAGACGCCACTGTGCATACGGCCTGGAGATGACTTCAGCACTGGGAGCATAATTTTAAATATAAATTGGAGTTACATTTCACGACTGCATAACAAAACATCGACGCGGAAAAATACTACGGTCCGATACTAAATACTTCAACTAGTGCTCAAGCCACCAACATAGGCTAGTGCTTCTTAGGTATTGCTCGAAGTAGAGGTGACGTTGGGAAAGGGTCTAGTCTTGACAACCAAGCTATCACGCAGCTCTAGCTAGATACCATAACAAAATGACTGGTGTGGTAGTTGTTACTATTATCAGAGAAATATGGTCGCTTCAATCCAACATTTTTGTTATTTGAACTTAGAAAACGGTTTATATCAACTTAAGTTTACATTATTTGGAATCTGAAAAACCAACTAAAATATAAGGATGGTTCAATCAAACCGATGGAGGTATCGAGCTAAAGCATCGTTTGCAGGAAAAAAAGAACAACTGAATAATTAGTTTGAAATAAACTAAATTTTTGAGATGTTTCATTTTCAGACATATTGACCGCCGCCAATAATCTGAAACTTAAAGAATGCGTTTAGGAAGAGGAAATTTTTGTGTTGTAATCGGACAGAATTTGATACAGCTTGATATAGCGAATAGGTTCCGAAAAACATTTGTAATATTTTCATAGACTAACTCTAAGACCAGTAGGTCCCATACAAATACAATTTTTTTCTTGGCTCAGTCAGTACTAGAACATCGGTCCCAAGCTCAATAATGCACCCCCAATAATGAACTCACACGAACACACTCTCAAATATTCTGTCAAAATAACACAGCAAATCAAAACAAAGGTGCAAATATGTATAGCAAGGTGCTGGCTTCAAGGTGTACTTCAGATCAAGAGGTTCTACAACAGTGAACCAATTTCAAATCGCTAGTTGCATATTGATTGTTGATATTTTTCTGTTAAGAGAAGCTCAGTTTAT
The DNA here is from genome assembly GCA_034211315.2 of Aedes japonicus. Lineage (NCBI taxonomy): Eukaryota > Metazoa > Arthropoda > Insecta > Diptera > Culicidae > Aedes > Aedes japonicus. The sequence goes on from JASCZW010006694.1 coordinate 62,421, forward strand.
TAGTGTTTTATGAAGAAAACTATTTTTCAAAAAATAACAGAAACAAATAAGCAAGCTATTTTCAACAAAAGCTTTTTTTTCTTGATTTTTCAGATTTTCAGCCTCGGGCTGGTTCATCTCCCATAGTAGTCACTCAAACACCGCTTTTTGGGCATTTCGTAAATTGTCCGTGGTGAAATTCGATCTCGTGACTTTAGCGTGAGAGGTATACACGCCGTGTCATAACTATAGAACCACTGATTTTTTTTCGAGATGTCTTGGATTAATTAGTGGTTTTTCGAAATAAGTTGCACAGAATAATAGATACTTGTTGTCTATTTTTACTGTAGAATTTTCAACTCTAACCATATTGTGTTTAGCTTTATAAGAAAAGATTCATAAAAATTATATGTTCCATAACTATAGGACCAGTTTAAAACTTATTTCTCTTTTAAAGATTTCAACGATGTTTACCTGAAAAGCAAAATGTTAATAATGGGTAGGTCCTCCTTTGTTCTCAATCGGTTCAAACAACCTATTCGGCATACTCTAAAGTATGTTACGGCAAGTAGATACTTGTATTCCTTGCCATGCAAATAAGAAGGCTTGTTTTAGGTCATGCACGCTTGCGTATTGCTTGTTGTCTGCATATACTTGTCACGTACGATCAATCCCCACATATTCTCGATCGGGTTTTGGTCTGGAGAACAAGCAGACCATTCCATAGTATGAACTCCATGTTTGTTGAACCACGCCATAGTCGCTCTACTTGTATGAACTGAAGCATTATCTTGCTGAAATGTGTAGCCAACTCGACGATGTTGCCGCAAGAATGGTAGCAAATGACTATGGAGCATCTCAATGTATTCCCGACCGTTCATTCTGGTAGATGGAAAAGCAATCTACACTGTTCCAGTTTGACAAAATGCTCCCCAAACCATCAAACTACCACAACCAAAGTTACGAGTCGAAAAGTAACGCTGCTCTTTTTTTAGGCCTCTCAAGTATGAAAAAATTCCATCTCTGCCATCCAGATTGATTTTTTTTTCGTCGGAAAAAAATACCTAGTGGGACAAAGGAACTAAATTAATTTTATAATAACGAATAATGAAGGTTACATACCTTACTCCAATCTCTACGCATATTAGCTCGTGCGAATTCGAGTCGGGCTTGTTTATGGCGAGGTAAGAGTCGTGGAGCTTGCTTCAGTTTTTGCCGCTGAATACAAGAAGAGCTTTTCAATGTTCGATTGATTGTAGACCATGAGACGTAAAGTGATAACTCAGCCTTAATTTGTTTCAAACTTTTGAGTGAGTTACTAGCAGTTTGAACAATTCTTCGTTGCGTTCTTTCCGACAACTTTTATTTGGGTCCACCTGTCCTTATCGTTCTGGATTTCTCAGAAAATTGATTATGACGTGATGCAATTTTCCCAAACGTCTAGCAATTTCCCGAATACCAAAATTACATTCGCGAAATGCCAAAACTTTACCAAATACGTCAAATACATTTCTTTCGGCATTATTCCGGAGCATTCACAAACACGTCACAACACGATAAAATGTAAAACAAACACTGAAGCACAATTCATGCAGATAGTTTTGTATGTATTGGTTCTATAGTTATGAAACAGCAAAAATGAGTGATTTTATTATTATCCACTCACACAATATATCAATAGATTCAGAAGTGTTGTGGTTTGAGTCAACTTCCACACACAGTTTCTGCATGTGAATAAATGAAACGGTAGAATTCATTCTTCATTGAAACATATGGACTTTTTAAGGAGATCTGTTGTTATGAAACGTAGTGAAGATGTTAACCTCTACGCCGGGGTCGCGCCCCCGCGCATCAACAAAAACTTTTGTAGTTTTACTTTACCATTTTTATTTGTATGTTTTAAACAACAAGTATGTTCGAACCAAACTAAAGTTTATTTGAAACAAACCATTCATGCTAGTGACATGAACTTACAAAAATGTTTGTTTTGTCATCTGTCAAAATGAAACAGCCAACATAATGTTTGCCATTATGTGAGTTGTTTCATTTTAACAGTCGCCAAAACGAACATTTTTGTAGTTAATTCAACTCTTTGGTTTGAGCAGAATTGTTGTTGGTGTGGTTAAATTGAACTATTAAACTCCCGGTAGACGCATTATTGTCCGATCTTACAAATCATTAATTTCGGAACATGTCAAGTCGTTTTTTCCTCTTGAAAGTTGGACGCATATTTGTCCCACTAGACAAACATTGCTCCCAGTGGGTCAATTATGCGTCCATATTTCGGGTGCGAATAATTCGTTAATTGCTCCAAAAACAATTTGCTGAACATCGTGAATGTGATTCAAATACTAAAAGTAGGCCCGGCCTACTTTTCTCCCTAATGAAGTGAAGACCGGGGCACACCGTATCAGCCGTTCCGTATAGGTATTGATAATAAAAGCAAATGATTTGTTGGTCGTGACAAAAATTTAAAAAAATTAATGTGCACTCGATTGCTGGGATGAGACTAGGATATGACGCCTTTACTCGCTTCCACAAAACTTACAAATAATTTTGTTTCCTAACATCAGAAAATAGTGTCTAAATGTCTAAAATTGATATGTGTACTGAAAGTATATTTTTGTAAATTTGCAACATTTGTTTATTTGTTCGAATCAATTTAAACATTTTAACTAAAAAAACTTAAATGTGATTTATCAAAACTGCTATTATGATGAACAATTTGACCCCGTTCTAACTATTCCTTGGACACGCAAACAGACGTTATAGTTTTTCGGAAGGCTCATGATCATCATCATCAAAATTTAGAAGCAGTTAAAAAAAAAACAATTTAATGTTAATGGAAACATGTCTACTGTGCTGCAGTTGGTGATTAGAAACCATCAGTGAGCATACTTTGATAGTGTTTTGAATAAACGAAACATCTTTTCAAGAGCAATGCGGACGGCTGTTTGCACTAAACTGTGCACTAAGTAATGATAGACGTAATCATCATCATTGCCTCATCGTGAAAAGATGTCACAAGGTAATCATTAGAGATGTCAAGATGTCGCAAGTTATTCACTAAATTTAAGATGAACAATATATTAAACAATAATTCACAAAGTCCAATTATCAATTAATCTTATATTTAATAAGAATCAAATCATTTCATTAATTTACGTGCCAAACTATTTCTATTGGGGGCCATTGGGAGATCACGTTCAAGGTGTCTTTCAGGTTTTTTTTTATATCCAGAAACTCAGGAGTTATATTTACTTACCGATGACGTCTGCCTTTTTCGTAGATGTGATAAACCACGCATCATCTCCAAACTTTCCAGGACTGAATTTAGAACGCATAATGTTTTTCGGGAACCCGCAAGCTACAGAAACTAGATGGTAGGGCTTTTCGATGTTTGCTTCTATCAATGTTGAAAAACTACTACGCAGAGTTCTGCTCCATATACGTGCAGCCCAATTCATATCTTCCTACGGCAGACAGCTAATTTACTAAAATTTACATTGACTTGAACATTTTGTAGAAAATAATACCAATGCCAAAATCACTTACCTATTAATATTAGGGAAAAAATATCCTTTTTATTATTTCTATCTGCGTGATAATTTTGTCACCATTTATTATCTTTCATTGTGTTCACTCTTAATGGAAACTATCAAAGTTAAGGCTAAAACATACGCTTAAAAAAATAACCCATTTTATTTTTGTGCTACTGATAAGGGCATCTCCAAACAGGCTCTCAATACGATGAACTATCAATTTAACGCTACACTAATAAAAAAAAACATTAATTTTATGTGTGAGGTATATAGATATATGCAATAGCCCCATACTCATACGTTTTATGTGTAGAACACATGAAAATTTTATTAGCAATGCACATATAATTTATAAATTTCAATTCATACAAATTATGAGGTTTATACTAGTTTGCGCCTTTGTTTTGATTTGCTGTGTTTTTTGACAGAATATTTGAGAGTGTGTTCGTGTGAGTTCATTATTAGGGGCGTTTTAGGCCCTCCGATAACATAGTGCATGTCATTGAAGTATAAAAGAAATATCAACGGTCCCAGATGGCTACCCTGCGGTATCCCGGACGTGGCGCAGAAACTCCTTGAACGAAGGTCACCCAAGGCAACTGTCAATTGACGCCCTGTGAGATATGATCGAAACCATCTTAAAAAATTACCACCAACTCCTAGTCTGTCAAGTTTAGCGATCGCGATATCATGATTCAACTTGTCGAAAGATGCCGTTAAATCTGTGTAGATCACGTCCGTTTGGCATCGAGCGATCATACCAGTGAAGTACGACGTAAGGCACAACCCGGATAAAAATAACCATGCAGTTACCATACAATAATATAGAATTTCATTTAAATCTATTTCAGACCATGAATCTTATTGTTCGTGAATCAGATAAATAAAAAATGCATATTTTCATTACAATAGATCTACAGTTCACTCTATATGCTAGGATTTTCAACAACTGTGAAACAATAGAATTAATAGTAATTGACTCAAATTTGTTCGGAAAATAATGAATTTTTCTATAGTTAAGATACATAACAACCACCATTTTCTATTGTGCATGCCTCAATTTACATTAGATTCTATTGTGGTAACAATAACTTCTATTGTCATCCTATCGTTGTAAACTATACAATTAATCGTAAACACTTTAGATTTTATTGTATGGTTACAATATATTCAATTGTAAATCTATGAGAATTTTTTATTCGGGAATAGGTTTGTAGTTGTGGAACGCCCTGGTGAAAATCCGTGCTGGTCGTCACTTAATAACAGCTTGCAATGTGTAAAAAGTGAGTTCTTAACGACCAGTTCAAAAAGCTCCGATACAGCGCTTAACGATGTGATTCCTCGGTAGTTGTTCACGTCCCACTTGCTTCCTTTTTTATATACCGGAAACATGTCCGCCATTTTCCAGCAATAAGGAAATGTATCGCTAGAGAGTGACATCTGGAATATCTGATTAAGTGGATACAGAAGACAAGCTATGTTCTGTTTCAGAAAAACCGACGGAACCCCATCGGGTCCGGGCTTAAGCGATGTTTTAAGGTGTAATGCCGCGTTTGAGATTGATTCTGAATCCACATCAACTAGGCTGAGTGTTTGATTTGCCAAAGGAACATTGCCGGCGGCAGCGTGAACAGAATGACTGGTTAATCTCTCGTCTTCATAAACACTAGCAAATTTTACCGAGAACAGATCGCAAATTTCCTGTTGAGTGCCAGCAGTTTCGCCATTATAGAACATGGATGAAGGTAAGCCTCCTTCCTTAAGTTGTTGATTAACATAGCTCCAAAAAGATTTCGGATGAGATTTGAGACGCCGTTGAACCCCACTCAGATAACGTTGAAAATGCGCACGACTGGTCCGTTTTTACTCGTAGTTGAGCCCAGGGGGTAAGTCACTCGACCACCTTGTGTTACCACCCTAAAAAACACAATCCGCCACACTTCAAACACACTCGCCACCACATGAAAGATAAACTCATATCTGGCACCACTTACACGAAACGATTGTTTGTTTTTGTTTCCCTCTCGCTTACACAAATGTAATTCAGACGATGCATATGTGAGCATGTATTAAACGTCTAAACCGTGCATGGTTGCCAATAAGCATAAATTTTCGATTGTAGTTTGTGAATACACAAAAACACCTTCTGCCACCCCAGAAACACATTCGTACACGATCAACACAAATACAACGTGGAAGAGTTACTGTGTTTTTACGGTGGTAACACAAGATGGTCGAGTGACTTACCCCCTGAATTATTCCCTACTAATTTGCATATGATGGAAGATAGTTTTTTTTTAGACATTGTAATTTTACAACAATAATAAATCATGTTTAAAAATTTGTTTTTATTTTGATGAATTTTATTTGAATCTCAAAAACCTCTTCCACAAAAACAACAAAGCTACTATTTATCACAAAAAATTGAATATTTTTGAATCAATAATATAATATTGTAGAAACAATAATACATGTTTTCTTTTAAAATGACCGCGTTTGTCGATGCAATCAAAAATTTGCATTGTCTCGACAAATTATATATTTGTTTTAACTATATTTATGATTTGAAATTGACAGCAGGCTATCTTGCAGCATTTTTAGAAACAACAATACTTATTGTTGAAATGAATAACTGTAATGCTCGAATCAAAAGAAAATACAGGTAAGCCGTGAGTCTACAATAAAATTTGTTGAAGCTATACATAATCCTTTTGAATTTACAACATATTTTTCTGCGTGTAATTTATAAATTTCAATTCATACAAATTATGAGATTTATACTAGTTTGCGCCTTTGTTTTGATTTGCCAGGATTTGCTTATAGTCACTAGATTCATTGAATCATTGAATCTAGTGACTACACACACAGAATAATGATTATTAAAATTAAAAAAACCATTGCCAAAATTGAAAAGTTGCATTGGTTCTTTTTCGTGGTTGAGCTTGAAGAAAGTGGTTTGCTTTCAAAACAAAAACCTTCAAACCGTCAATTCAAAAATGTCCTGCTCGGTACATTTAAAAGTTGAAATTTTCAGAATAAATTGTAGAACTGTCAAATCTAAACCGTGGCATCGTTGAAAACGAAACCAAATTGTTTTGATTCCACAATGAACTTTCGTCCAGAAAATGTTGTGCAATAAAAATAAAAATGTGCTTCTTGGATTGAAATAAAAAAATAAGTTCTAAAATAAATGGATTTATTTTCAGATGAATTGTAGATTTTTCAAATTTGAATTTGGAGCAAATAATTTTATTACAAAATGAACTTTCGTGATGTTTTCCATCACGGGAGATCCATGTCGAACATTTTTATCCAAATGCACCTGAACAACATCTGCTGCCTGGTCTGGTGCAGTTTGTCATTGCTTGTGATAGCGCTGCAAATAAAAAATTGGGATGATTAATTCAACTAAAAGATTACCATTTATGTAGTAACGTACCCATCCTTTGGACAGAGATTGTTGCTATTATCCGCTCTAAGAAAAGCATCGCCATTGAAATGCTCTACAGCCTTAAACCAGTTCAAACTTTCCTCCACTTGTTTGTTATGTAACAATGTGATCGGGGAGAAAAATACCAAACGATGAAGACTACGAGGACGACGACTTGCTTTTTGTTGGTGGATTTGACAGTTCTACAATTTTCAGGGTAAAAGAACACACTTTTAAATTTACACACTGAACCGAAAAAATATGCTTTCAAATCAAAAACATATTTTTTTGTATTAGATAATTTTACTTTCATTTTAATGAAAAACAACCACTTTTTAGAAGTAAAGTGCAAAACTTTTAATAAAACAATATTCCTAGTGTGTATAGATTTGCTGTGTTATTTTGACAGAATATTCGAGAGTGTGTTCGTGTGAGTTCATTATTAGGGGCGCATAATAGAGCTTGGGACCGATGTGCTAGTACTGACTGAGCCAAGAAAAAAATTGTTTTTCTATGGGACCTACTCTGCCGTTCTACGCATAACTGTCCCATGTTGCAAAAGTTGTAGTTGAGAAAAAAGCGTTTTAAGTTTTGCATCACTATTGTGTAGTGCTGGCAGGGGGTGAGTAACTCTGCCACGATGTGTTTGTGTTGATCGTGTACGAATGTGTTTCTGGGGTGGCAGAAGCTGTTTTTGTGTTTTCACGAACTACAATCGAAAATTTATGCTTATTGGCAACCATGAACGGTTTAGACGTTTAATACATGCGCACATGTGCATCGTCTGAATTACAATTGTGTAAGCGAGAGGGAAACAAAAACAAACAATCGATTCGTGTAAGTGGTGCCAGATATGAATTTATCTTTCATGTGGTGGCGAGTGTGTTTGAAGTGTGGCGGATTGTGTTTTTAGGGTGGTAACACAAGGTGGTCGAGTGACTTACCCCCTGATTGGATACAAACAAAAAATTATATACTTTGTTCTGAGTTTGTATCAAAAAATATCAAGTTAGATTTTTCCATGCTGAAATTCTAGGCATAAAAGTCCTACTACGACTTTTCTTTTTCTTTTTTGAATTCAGGTAGAGAAAAGAAGAAGACATGGAGTGGTGATAAATCTGACAGCTCCCAAGTTAAAGTATAGGACGAACATTTTAAAATGCTTCCAATAGATTCTAATTAAAAGCGGTTTGTTGTATGATGAAAGAAAAATCCAAAACTATACAATAGGGGTTTTATTTTTTATTTTGCTGAATAGGTCTTTATTGAGTAGTTTTGGATTTCTCTTACATCATACAAAATACCGCTTTAAATTAGAATTTCATTTGAATTTATAAGACGCATTTCAAAATGTTCGTCCTATGCCTTAACATAGGATCTGTCAGATTTATCACCACTCAGTGTCTTCTTTTTTCAACCTAAATTCGTCAATTGGAAAATGGGTGTTTTTTTACCGATTAATGGGTATCGCGTACAACCGTGCATGTCGCGAATTGTTCGACGAAAAGAAAAATCTGACATCACTGCTCTGGAGCCAACGGCTACCAATGAGGTATATTCTTGTCATTTACTTACGTGTGAGCACAACGACTACCTTTTCCACGAAGTATCAACGTAAAAAGGGATCTACTCAAAAATGAGTTGATCTACTCTTTAACGAAATGAAAATTTCGTAAACGAAAAAGCCTATAGGCCTCATTGTTGTAACTACGAGTGTATTTAGTCGTATTAGCTTGACGTATGACGCACGAACACAACGTATCCTCAGTGCAAGTAAGAAGGAAAATCTTTTGGAGGAAAACAAACTATCATTACTCTGCATGTGCCAGAAAGGAAAAGGTTTTTAAACGTCAAAAAGCCTTATAGGCCTCATTGTTGTAACCTCAGTGTATTTAGTTGTAACATCGCTTGAATCGTATAGACGTGTCACTCACACAACTTATCCTTCAGTTTTACCTCAGTAATCTAATCATTGGGTTGTACCGAGAAGATAGCCGAAACCAATTTGGTTCCTGATGGTACAGATGTGGTGGCATTTTGAGATTAATAATCAATGATTACTTATTGAATTATTCAATCTGAACATTAAAATAGAGTGTGTAAAATAGTTACCCAACTACGATCAAGCATGACGTAGAACTCTGTGCTACGGCGACAGAGTTAGTTAATGAAGTTACGTCATCATCGAATGTTTACATATGTCATGTCTTGCTACTATTCCGATATCCTTCTGCTACACCTGTATATCGTTCATTGAGCCGCAACAGCGCATTTCAATCTCAACTCAATCGATTAAAGAATTTCATTCGATGTGTGATTTCTAAGTGCGTTAATTAAGTGGTTATATCGTTTCTTTTTTGTGGTAGCTGGATCATTATTTAAAATTACTGATTTTATGCGGTAGCAGGTCGAGGAATCTAACGGATTGGAAACAAATTTATTACATTAGTAAAGCTTACTTGTAACTATCTGTATAAACACCTCTATAACAAAAAAATGGCCGATTTCATCGACTCGGAAGCTGAAGAAAGTGAGGTAAATATTGGTTTTTCTGTAATCAATTTGTTTACTGGGAATAATTTGTGATCCCGTGTTACTTATCATAAGCAAGAGGACGAGGATTTGGAACCGCACGAGCGTAAAAAGTTGAAAAAATTGAAGGCGGTCAGCGATAGCGAAGAGGAAGAGGAAGGTGGGTATTCTGAAATTATGAATCACATATTCGGTAAAAACATGTTTCATTGCAATTAGATGACGAAGAACGGCTTCGGGAAGAGCTAAAAGATCTCATCGACGACAATCCGATTGAGGAAGATGACGATAGCGGTGGAGAAGATTCGGATGCATCCGGCAATCATCCCAAGAGAAAAAAAAGTGATGACGAAGACGAACTCGATGATCGACTGGAGGACGAAGACTACGATCTTATCGAGGAAAACCTGGGTGTTAAAGTTGAGCGGGTAGGTATCACTTAAAATCCTATCGAATGTGTTTTAGTTTCAATTGTGACAAATTTTATCAATCCTACAGAAACGATTCAAACGGTTGAAGAAAATCACGGATGAGGGCAGTGATGATGACGAGGCGGTAGATGATGGCCTTAACAGAGAAGTGATAGCGGAGCAACTTTTTGAAGGATCCGGCGATGAGGTATGTTAGGATATATAAATATTAGCAGCTATTTTAACTGCAACTTCAACCCTATTATGCAAATCTCGCACTAAGTATCGAAAGGACGTAGCTGCAACTGTTGATTTCACTTAATCGATTATTTCTTTGATTTCGTGCTATTCAGAACATAGAATAATACTTTCCGGTGTTTTTTTCTGTCGTTGCGATTTAGTCCGCAAGATCCAATAGTCTTATCGTACTAGTATTGTTAAACGATCTAAAATTTGTATCAACCGTTGTAATGCGGAGAAAAAAAATCCATGAATAGAATAGAACAATCATTGCAGCTACGTTCTTGTGATACTAAACATTTGTATGTGCTATGTTAGATTGTCGATTTTTCACCAGAATTTAGAGATCCTTTAATGCATTTTCTGCGCGCCGGGTGAGATGAAACGATTCGTTGTCACCTACGAGGGCAGAATTCTTAACGCATTTTATTTTCCGTTATATCCAGCGTCCAATCAAACCAGTATCCAAATTCCAGGGAAACAGCACCTTGCTTATGATAAAATTCATGGTACATTGGTCTCCTTCACGTGCCTTATTTTTGAGTTGCAATCTGCCTGCACTCCGTGGAAGATGGTTCGCAACACCTTCGAATTAAAGACGCCAAGGTTACGCCGTGAAGTCAGACTTAGGTCTGTGTTGGCTGTGCCGTATACAGAGGTTCATCCAGGAACTGATGCCATTCGTATTTGATTTACCTCCTAATTCTGTCTTGCATCTGAAATTCACCATACATCACCTTTCGTTCCAATACACAATGGTCGCAATGCTCCTGTCTTGCATAGTTCATGTCTGAGGATAACCGGTCAAGTACGAGATCGTAGCGACCTTTGGAATCCAAAGAAACCCTCCTTTCTTGCTATAGTGCGTCTTTGTATATTTCTGCAGGTGTCATTGTCGTCTCTTAAATCTCGCCGGTCTTCTACGTCTTAATGACAATATACTCTTGATTCGATCATCCATGAGGGGAAATAGCCTGAACATCTTCTTGTTGTTTCCAAACTACACGGTCCACCATCCACTTCACCAACATCACAGTCTGCCAGGTCATTTTTCAAATGATCGGTCCCCTTTTTTCTTGTGTCCGTCGGTTCGTTCTGGAGAATTGTCGGGCTCCTGTCTTTACGACCGCCCGATCTACCTTCGCCTAATATTTGTCGCAGTAGAAGATGAGAGGTCTGCTAGATATTCTTCTTTCTGGTCCTTTGCGGCTTATTGCTTTCCTCAACTAAAATAACCGATAGCATAGAAGTTCTAAATTCTTCTACCGTTTTAAGGACGAGGAACATCAATCGGAACGGGAAAGCAACCGTGAACTTCAAATGACGACCGTGGAAAATCCTGATGATGAAGAAGACGAAGAATCCGACGCCGACGACTTTATCGTTGATGACGATGGTGTTCCTATAAGTGACAAGCGCAAGAAAAAGAAACACATTTTCACTGATGCGTAAGTGGATGAAAAATCAATATTTACACAAGCCATTCTTAACTAGATCACACTTGCATTTACAGGTCACTTCAGGAAGGTCAGGATATATTCGGAGTCGACTTTGATTACGAAGAGTTTGAGAAATACGATGAAGATGAATACGAGGATGAGTCGGAAGTTGACGATGAATACGAGGAGGAAGGAGGGGAAGAGCGTGCGAAGCGGCCGAAGAAACAAGCTAGAAAAAAGACAACCAAGAAGACAATATTCGATATATTTGAACCTAGTGAGCTGAAGAGGGGCCATTTTACTGATTTGGACAATGAAATAAGAAAAACAGATATACCAGAACGAATGCAGCTACGAGATGTACCAGTTACACAAGTTTCGGAAGGCTCCAACGAGCTAGAGGATGAGGCCGAATGGATTTTCAAGCAAGCTTTTTGCAAACCTCCCGTATCCAATCAGGAAACTTACACACGAAAGTCTTCGTCCGCGATTCCCAAAATCAAACAAGCTCTCGATTTTATGCGAAATCAGCATCTGGAAGTACCATTCATTGCATTCTATAGAAAAGAATATGTCCAACCGGATCTTAACATCAACGATTTGTGGAAAGTATATAAGTACGACTCGAAATGGTGTCAGCTCACAAATAGGAAAAATAACTTATTAAAGCTTTTTGAGAATATGCGCAATCATCAACTCGATCAGCTAATGGAAAATCCAGACGCACCGATCCCAGATGAAACACGGATAATCAAAGATGAAGATTTTGACCGATTAAGATATGCACAAACTCCAGAGGAGCTACGGGATGTTCATAACCATTTCTTACTGTACTACGCACACGAAATTCCAGCTATGCAAGAAAAAAGGAAACGAAAAGAACGCGAACGTATACGGCAGGAAAAACTGGAAGCTCGTCGAAAAGCACTCGAGGCTAGCGAAGAAGGAATCGAAAGCATTGATTTGGAGAACTTGGAAATCGAAGAAGAACCATATCAAGAGGAACATGTCAAACTTAACATAGATTCTGGTCCATACGCTATGTGTCGCAAGGGAGGATTAAGTGGATTGGCGAAACGCTTTGGCTTAACTCCTGAAAAGTTCGCTGAAAATGCCAGAGACAGTTATCAACGGCATGAGATTGATCAGGAAGCATGTGATCCAACCGATATTGCGAAAGAGTATATCAATAACCGGTTCACAACGGTAGAGGACGTTCTTCATGCTGGAAAATTCATGGTAGCTAGGCAGCTCGCTCGAGAGCCATTACTGCGGAAATGCATCCGAGAATTCTATTATGAACGTGCGAAGCTTAGTGTAAGACCAACTAAAAAAGGAATGAAGGAAATAGACGAAAACCACGTGTGCTATCCGATGAAGTATATAAAGGACAAACACGTCAGAGATTTGACTGGTGATCAGTTCCTGAAATTACAGATGGCTCATGATGATAAACTACTAACGATCACTATCTCCGAGCGTATTGAGGGCACAACATCTGGAGACATCATTGACGAAATGAAAGCGTTGTATCAAAAAGATGAGTTTTCCAAAAACGTTCAGGAGTGGAACACGTTGCGTTCCGAATGTGTCGAATTGGCTTTCACCAAAATGGTTTTGCCAGATTTGAGAAGGGAGTTGCAAGCCATCCTGCTGGAAGAGTCCAAGGAATCGGTTCTCAAAATATGCTGTCGAAAGATGTACAATTGGATTAAAGTAGCACCTTTCAGCCCTGGTGAGTACTACCCTTATATAAAAATGATCATGTCGGGACTCTACTACTGCCCATAAAAGCATATCTGTCCCTTCTGGAAAAAAACGCTGTTTATTTCTGTGTAGGTTAGTTTTGATGTTTGAACGAAATTTTCTGAACAAAACAAGGTAGTTTCGTACGATAAAAATCCATATGGGACAGTTATGATTTCATGAGGAGTCTATCACTGATGAAAAAACTTAAATATTTATTTCTTTACTTGCAGCGTTTGAGGTAGACGACGATGACTACGATTGGGACACATCGCGCGGAATCCGTGTCATGGGAGTGGCATACGTTCCTGACTATTCGCAATCAGCGTTTGCAGCCATAACGGCTCCGGACGGAGAAATCACAGATTATTTGCGGATTCCCCATCTGCTGAAGCGAAAAAACACTCACAGAGAAGATGAGAAATCCCTGAAGGAGGGGGATCTACAGTCGATAACTGATTTCATACGAAACAAAAAGCCTCATGTGATTGCGATTGGTGGAGAGTCTAGGGAAGCATTGATGATTCAAAAAGACTTTCAAGATTGTGTTAAAACCCTGGTCGATGAGGAACAGTTTCCGGAGATAGCCGTCGAAATTATGGATAACGAGCTGGCAAAAATTTACGCCAACTCTGTCAAGGGAACAAGTGATTTCCGTGAATACCCCGTTGTTCTCCGGCAGGCCATTTCACTGGCTAGAAGAATGCAAGATCCGTTGGTAGAATTCTCGCAGCTGTGTAACGCTGATGAGGAAATTTTATGTTTAAGGTACCACATGCTACAAGATCAGCTATGCAAAGAGGATTTGCTGGAAAGTTTGTACCTCGAATTTATCAACCGAACCAACGAAGTTGGTGTAGATATTAACCTCACTGTCCAAAACTCAATCACTTTGAATTTGGTTCAGTTCATTTGTGGACTAGGACCAAGAAAAGGGCAAGCCCTTATCAAAGTACTGAAGCAGACAAATCAAAGATTAGAGAATAGAACTCAACTGGTCACTGCTTGTCACATGGGCCCCAAGGTATTCATCAACTGCTCCGGCTTCATCAAAATCGATACAAATTCTCTGGGTGACAGCACGGAAGCGTACGTCGAAGTTTTAGATGGCTCACGTGTTCATCCGGAAACGTACGAGTGGGCTCGCAAAATGGCAGTAGATGCTTTGGAATATGACGATGAAGATGCCAATCCTGCCGGAGCTCTGGAAGAAATTTTGGAATCCCCTGAACGGCTAAAGGATCTAGATTTGGATGCCTTTGCAGTGGAACTGGAACGTCAAGGTTTCGGTAACAAAAGCATTACGCTCTATGACATTCGCGCAGAATTGAATTCTCGCTACAAGGATCTCCGAACTCCATACCGCTCGGTAACTGCGGAAGAATTGTTCGATTACTTAACAAAGGAAACGCCCGAATCCTTGTATGTTGGTAAAATGATGTTGGCTACCGTGGCAGGAATCAGCCACCGCAAACCACAAGGTGATCAACTAGATCAAGCCAATCCTGTGCGAAATGATGAAACCGGACTGTGGCAGTGTCCTTTCTGTATGCAGAATGAGTTTCCCGAACTTTCGGAAGTATGGAACCATTTCGATGCCGGTGAGTGTCCTGGACAAGCCACTGGTGTTCGCTTGAGATTCGACAACGGGCTGACTGGATTTATTCATATAAAAAATATCTCAGACAAGCATGTAAAAAATCCGGAAGAGCGAGTGCAGATGGGCCAAACCATTCATGTACGAATAACAAAAATAGACGTTGATCGGTTCACCTTGGATTGTTCATCAAAAAGCTCGGATTTGGCAGACAAAAACAATGAATGGAGACCACGGAAAGATGCAACGTATGACCAAGACGCCGAAGACAAAGATAACAAAAAGGAAACGGAGACGAAAAAACAAAAACAACGACAGCAATATATAAAAAGGGTTATTGTACATCCTTCGTTCCACAATATATCTTATGCAGAAGCATTGAAAATCCTTGACCAGTTAGATCAAGGGGAGGTCATTGTGCGACCTTCTAGCAAAGGTGCAGATCACTTGACAGCAACATGGAAAGTAACGAATGATGTCTATCAACACATCGATGTGCGCGAGGAGGGAAAAGAGAACGACTTTAGTTTGGGCCAGTCGCTGTGGATTGGTAACGAGGAATTCGAGGATTTGGACGAAATCATCGCACGGTACATAAATCCTATGGCCTCCTATGCACGCGACTTGTTAAACTACAAGTACTACAAAGATACCGACGGTGGCATGAAGGACAAAGCCGAGGAATTTCTTAAAGAGGAGAAAAAGAAAAATCCCAGCAAAATCCACTACGCTATATCCGTGGCGAAAAATTATCCCGGGAAGTTTCTTTTGTCATATTTACCGCGTACGAAATTTAAACATGAATATATAACTGTCACACCAGAGGGCTACCGATTCCGTAGTCAGAACTTTGATTCTATAAATTCGCTACTTAAGTGGTTCAAAGAACATTTCAGCGATCCGATTCCTATGGCAACGCCGGCTAGTACATCTCGCGGCGGTTCGTCAGCGACGCGTACTCCTTATTCTGCATCACCAAAGTTCAATAGTAAGTATAGTTTAATAGGCGGCCTTGGAATAGAAATCTAATAGAAACCAACCACACATGATTTACCCGTGTAGTGGCCAAACTTCGGGCGTTTTTGAAAAAATCAAATCAAGTTTTTTAATATAAGGATATTTTGATAAGGATAATCTTTGTTTTCTATTCATGTCCCGGATAGTTCGAATTTTTAGAAAAGAAAAATGATTTCATACCGGGTCAAGACGTTTGATTATCATTAGGATTCTATTGTTAAAACCTAACGAACAACAGTTAATTTAGTCAGACATGGTGTTCAACCCAAACGATACGGATTGATAATAGGTTTTGACAATAATGTATCAACAGTTCAGTCAAAGCTGTAAGACATTTAGCTATGATTGAGCATTGTTTTGATAGTGCTACACTGCCGTTCTACGCATAACTGTCCCATGTTGCAAAAGTTGCAGTTGAGAAAAAAGCGTTTTAAGTTTTGCGTCACTATTGTATAGGGCTAGTAAGATTCGTGGTAAAACCCACAAATTTATGAGTGGCATTTGAAGATGTGGCTAAGTTTTGATGTAATCTGTGGTATTACAAATAATAAGATTATTTTTGTATGTAAAATACGGGGTAAAATATTCAGTGGGACTGATATGCGTAGAATTTTGCCTTGCAGCAGAAAATTCTAGGCATATCAGTCCCACTGCATGATGTATTGATGGATCGTTGGCGATAGAATTTACGTTTTCAAATACACATGCCATGTGCATTATTGTTTATGCTCTTACCATGATTCTGATTATTTTTTATCACCATTTCATCATTAAAAACACAGTTCTATCAAATGCAAATGGTGGCTTATATAGACAATTTAATGTCAATGTTTTCATGTCAAAGTCATTGTTTAAGTTTACATATAAACCCCTTATCAATCCTTAGCGTCGAGTAGTTCCTACAAAGAATGTTGTGAACTTAAATCAATTTTGTTTTCGAAGATCTCTTAAGAAATGTCGTAGTGGGACTTTTATGCCTAGAATTTCAACATGGGACAATCTAACTTGATGTTTTTTTGATACAAACTCAGAACAAAGTATATAATGTTTTGTTTGTATCCAATAGTATAGTTAAAAAACTAAGCATATATTGAAAAAGCTGCAATTTGATCAAAAGCAACATGGGACAGTTATGCGTAGAACGGCAGTACAACATATTTGAACGTTTTGGTATTTTTTATGCCATGTTGGCTTTATAGGATCTGTTTTCTATAAGGCATTGACAAACATAGGAACCAACCCAAAAAAGTTTATAAACCTCTGAGGTTTTAATTATATTTAGAATTTTGAAAAATTAGGTTTTTTTTCATTACGGCTACATTAAAAGAATTTTCATTTACAGGCGATGCTATCACGAAACTAGCTCAAAACATGCCACCACATATGTTGAACTCATTATCGCAAGCCACGAGTCATACACCGCGCTACGATTACACGCCCGGTGATTTTGGAAGCACCAGCAACTACGTGACTACAGTAAGTTTTAAGAAAACTCCCAAAACCTTCATAGTTATTCAAATGTATTTTAATCTATCTCGCATCATTTCAGCCATACACTCCAAGTGGTCAAACGCCGTACATGACCCCCTACCAACAAACGCCTCATTCTTCACAAACTCCAAGGTATGGATCGTCAACGCCTTCGCAGCATTCAAACGGATCATTCGTACATCCTGGCTCAGTGGGCATGCAGCAACGTAATCGGGGACAAAATGATCGCAGTGGAAGTTCTCCCTTTAATAATCCGGCATCGGTGTCTCCGTACTCCAATGAAAGTAACAGCTTTAGTCGCTTTGGTTCTATGCAACAGGAGAAGAGAAACTGGGATAAAGCGACTGACTCGTGGATGTCCAAAAGCAGAGGAAGCGGTAACAATCCTCGGGATAGTGGCCGAAATACACCCAGAAGGTAAATCCACAACAGGAATAAAAACATAACAACTGCGACAATAATATTTTATATTTTAGTGGACCATCCGGCCGGCCGACAGGGGACTATCGGCCACGAAATAAGTTTGGCAATGACTCTTTTGGCGCTGCAAATCCACCGCCCGTGAGAGCAAACAGTGCAGCGCCAAGTCCCCGCCCTAATGCGAACGCTACGCAAAAACCTAACACCTCACCTCCACAAGGAACGTTAGCAACGCTAGGTGACTCAACCCCCTTGTGGGATGAATAAGCCTCGATGGGAAAACATTGTATTAATGAATACATGAACAATAAAGTAAAAAAAAGGTTCTTTGTTATCAAACATAGTGAGGAAAATATTACTTAGCTGGCATTATTCTGTTATTTCAATATCACATTCCACACTAAAACTTAATTGATACACTTGTATGCTTGTTGCATTAGTTGAGCTTATAAGATACTAAGTTATACAAGTTTACCAAATGTTAATTTTCAGTTGGTTGTAAATGGATTTATTTCATTAATCTGTGCATAAGCAAAGTGTGAAGTTCGTTACATTCTCGCTCCGTAAATTTCGAAGTATGGTATGTGTCCCTTAACTCAGCCTATTATGAAATGATCGATTACCTTTTTTTTATTATAACTCGTAAAGTGTTTAAGCTGTAAGCGAGATTCTACTAGTAAGACACTTGCTAAGATAAGTTTGATAAGACATTTTAAATAGTTAAAAGTTAAATAACTATTTTTATAGAGTCAGAAACATTCGAGGGATATGGATCTAATGTTGGTCTATTCATTTTTTCCCGATTTTCCCGGTCCACTGGTCACCATTTATTTACTTGTTATTGACATCAACAGGCTCAAAGGCCCAATGATGTTGAAAATAAATTAATTTAAAGCGTAGGGTAAAATAATAAAAATACATGTACATAGAAACGGTCATATCTTTATTCAACACCGGAAGCAACGTTGAAAAACGTAGTAAACCGCCGACGCAACATCTGGCGTGAATGGTGAAAGTCGAACAGATGAGAGGCCCGGTTGAATACTCGCAGTAATGCACTGATGGTAGGTAGGTAGGTAGTCTCAGCATCGTATTGTTTCGCGCTCTAGGTTGAACGTTGACAATTATTTGCTCCAGGATTGCAGAGCAGTCTATTCTGCCTTGTAATATATCTGCAATAAAAAGCGTCCTCGAGGTTTCTCTTCTGGTACGGAGAAGCTCCAGATCGATCAGCAGGCAACGATTTTCATAGCTGGGCAAATGAAACTGGTCTCCACGGCAGGTTCCTTAGAGCAAATCGAAGAAAGCGTCGTTGAACGGACTCCACTCTCTCAGCACCATTGTTGTAATTTGGGTTCCAAACTGTAGAACAATACTCCAATGTGGATCGCACCAGCGAACAGTACAGTGATTTGAGGCAGTAGTTGTCAGAGTTTTTTTTGCTATCCTGAAGATGAAGCCCAATGTCCTCGACGCCTCATTAACCACATAAGGATGTGTTGCTTGTATGAAAGTTGAGAGTCCAGAATAATTCCCAAATCTTTTACTTGATTCACACGATCTATTGTTGATCCTTCGAATCTGTAGGTAAATATGATCGGTTCTTTCTTCCGACAAAACTTGATTATCGAACACTTCGCAGGGTTAACTACCATTCTGTTTAAGTTGCACCATCTGGCGAAAGCTTCAAATTGACGTTCGAGGAAGATACAGTCATCGATCGTACGAATCCGAAAGTAGATTTTAAGATCGTCTGCATACGATAGTCGTGGGCCTTCGATGACCAAATTCACATCGTTGGAATAAAGTAGGAAGATCAACGGTCCCAGGTGACTTCCTTGAGGTATCCCTGACGTGGCTGGATGATTCGCTAGGTTAATTTGACAGATTATTTGATATTAGTGTTGATATTAGGAGCGAATCATTAAGCTTGGGACCGCACTTGCGACCGATGTGTTGGTGCTTCCTGACCCAAAAACTATATCCCTTTTCTTCTTGATTATCCAGACCTGGTACCATCGCTGAGGGGAGGTAAAAAGAATACCGTTCGGTCAGCGAAAGTGAATTCGGTGGATTCGAGGTGGACTGTAAACTCGGGACTCCCAAGCACGGTTCTTATCGGGCGGACAATTTCGGGTCACTTGGTCGGAAATTATAGTATCGGTCGGAATCGGTTCAAACAAAATTACTTTATTTTCCGTAAACCTAACTAGCGCGTCGCGGCGTTCCTCTTCGGTGGTTGAGTCACTGATGGCGGCCTTTTCCCCCTCCTTCTTGTGCTTTGCGTTCGCGCCGTATTTGCTGCAGGTAGCAATTTTTCTTGGAACGCATACTCTTTGCGTTCTGGAATAGGATTGGTTAAAAATATTTTCCGTACGAACATCCTCCCGGCCTGGTTAAAACATCATGGTTTATCAGTTTTAATCGGGTTAGCCTTGATTTTTCTCAATTGGCAAAAGTGACGGTGATGATCATCGGAACCGGGATAAACAGCGGTGATACGACCGAGCTTCCACTGCAGAGGAGGTCGATTCTTGTCCTGAAGCAGTACAATCATTCCCGGCTGCACGTTGGCGGAAGTGTTGCAGTTCTTGATTGAGGTCTCCAATTCGTTTGCAAGGCGTTCCAGTTTTCACTCGATGAATTTCGTCTCCAAGCTCAACATGCTGAATAACTCGTACGATAACCGTCGTCGCGCGCCGAAGTTCTTCTACCGTCAGATGTTTGTTGGTAACGCGGTCCCTTTTCGGTTTGCTTGTATTGTTCCTGAACCGTAGTATCCAGGCAATTCGTTGGAGTCGTCAGAAGGAACTGCAAGTTTCAAAGATTTCCAGCAGCTCTGTTATGAGCGCCGGCATCGCTACTACGTTGGTTTTCAATTCAGGAAGGTCATCGTCAGGGATTTCATTTGCCGCCTCGAAGTTGACGACCGGTGAGTTTATCGCTATCGGAGTAGAGTACTACGTTCCGGATCGAGATGGTGAGAGCGGGCAGTACTTTGCATACCAATCTGGTTAACAACAGTGCTGCGCACAATTCCTAGCGCGGAATCGTGAGTGCGTGGAGAGGTGCCACTTTCGATTTGCTGATCAATAGGCGGGATAGAACGGTTCCATCCTCCATAATACTTTGGATATAAACGCACGCGCTGTACGCTGCGTTGGAGACATCGGCAAATCCGTATAGTTCATAACAGATTGCGCCACAAACCGTAACTTGGCGTGGATTTTTTATCTGCAGCAGCGTTGGCAGCGCATTCCTGAGCTCGGTCCACTCCATTTGAGTTTTTTCGTCTACAGGTTCGTCCCAGTCTAGTTTGCTTTTCCACAGGCGTTGTATCAGCAGCTTTGCCAATAGAATAGAGGGTGCGAATAGTCCTAGCGGATCGAAGTGTTTGGCTACCTCCGAGTATATGATTCGCTTCGTCGCGGTTTGGTCGTGTTCAGTTGCCGGATTTGTGCATTCAGCAATTAGAAGTGCATCGCTAGTCGGGTCCCATAGAAAGCCGAGCATTTTGATCACGTCGTTAACCTGTCGATCTGCAAGTGGCTTCAGTGTTTCTCTTTCGTCCTCAGGGATACCTGCTAGGAGTTCGGGCGAGTTGGAGCACCATTTATGGATTGAAAACCCACCTCGGCCTAGCATCTTTTTTAGCTGGCGTTGTGCTTCGATGGCTTCGTCGATCGTAGCAGCCCCTGACAAAACATCGTCAACGTAACAGTCGTTCCTTATTATTTTTGCTGCTAGAGGAAAGTTTTCTGCTTCGTCGTTTGCAAGTTGCAGTAGACATCGTGTGGCTTGAAAAGGTGCTGAAGCGGTACCGTAGGTGACGGTCATTAGCTCGAAGATCTTCAGCGGTTCGTTCGGTTGTTCCCTCCAATAGATGCGCTGTTAGTGTGTATCGTAGGGATGGACGCCAATCTGGCGGTACATCTTCGTCATATCAGCCGAGAAAACGTATCGGTGTAATCGGAACCGCAGCATGATAAAGATTATGTCACTCTGGACTACTGGACCTACCAGCAGTACGTCGATAAGAGAGAGAGAGGACAACTCGACACTTTGTGGACGAACTGCCTGGACAGAGTACGGCATGATGCGGCAAAAAATATGGCTTCATGTTTGGGTCGTCGTCGGTCATATCCACTTCTCGGCAATGGCCGAGCTGCTGATACTCCCGTATGAAGTTCACATATTGCCTTTTTAGTTCGGGGTTTCGCTGTAATCTGTTTTCGAGCATGAAGAAGCGTCGCAGGGCTACATTTCGGCAGCTGTCTATCTGGTCGGCGTTCTTTTTTAGCGGTAATCGAAACACAAATCGTCCAGTGTAGTCCCTCGAGTAGGTGGAGACAAAATGGTCTTCGCTTCGTTGTTCTTCGGATGACATGTTGGCAGCTTGTGGAACTTCCTCGACCTCCCAGAATTGACGAATCATCTCTTCAACAGAATCGAGAGTTGTAACGTGTGAACATTGGACCGCTTCATCGTGCCCTTTCGGCCAGTACGCACCAGTAACCAGCCATCCCAGATGAGAGTTCCGAAGTTCCGGCAAATCGTCATCGACGGTGATGTGTCCTGGTTTCAACAAGGCAAAAAATAACTCAGCGCCAATTAGCATATCTACCTTGCTAGTTTTGAAGAACGATGGATCAGCTAGCTGAATACTGTCTGGAAGCATCCAACCAGTGATGTCGATGTCAGTTGTCGGAATCATTCCAGTAACTTTGGGACTCACCAGGCAGTCAATTGATGCACGGTAGTCACTACATCGGGAGTGGAATTGCACTTCTACTTTTTCTCGCGCCAGACTTCTGACATTATTGATTCCAGAAATTGGAACGTTAGCTCGCTTCTTCTCGATTCCAAGAGTGTTGGCCATGTCTTCGGTAATGAAGTTTGCTTGGGACCCACTATCCAGAAGGGCTCGGCACTGGTGGGTTTGGTTGTTTCGGTCGATAGCCAAGACGACCGCGGTTAGCGTGAGTCTTTTCCATGCGACAAGTGCCAGCGGAACTACCACCAGGGATGACGGACCTTGAACTGGGTCTTCTGGAGTCGATTCAGTCGTTGCGATGTTTGTCTTGGAATCTTGTTTCGGATTCGAGTCGTCGTGCAATTGTGTGTGGTGTCGCTTGTGGCATTTTTGGCAGGTCTTCGATGAGGGACAAGTGTTGGAGCGGTGACCTTTTCGGAGACAAT
This sequence comes from Aedes japonicus, assembly GCA_034211315.2. Lineage (NCBI taxonomy): Eukaryota > Metazoa > Arthropoda > Insecta > Diptera > Culicidae > Aedes > Aedes japonicus. The sequence continues at coordinate 85,463 of JASCZW010006694.1, forward strand.
TAAAACAAATGCCTGCCGATCGTACCTTCTCGAACTTCTCGGAACTGGTAAGAGCGTTTAGTTTGTTGCACTGATAGTTCCGATGTGGGGCTTCACAGAAGTCGTATGTTCGACTACTTGAACACTCCCACGTAATAGACACCC